>QNQO01011132.1:0-106108 GCA_003290165.1 Berberis thunbergii | reverse complement strand
GCCTTATTTGGGCATCTGTAGCTGACTCTACTTTTCTTGGGCTTTATGAGATGGCCCAATAGATTGAATGCTACATTCTCGTGATGTGTCTCTATTCCATGTGTACGGCCGTGATGATTGGTCTATATATTTTGATGTATCATTACATGCCATGGATGCTCAATTATGCAATCACTTTCAACAGAGCAAAGCAATAAATCATGTCTATGTTACAATTTCAACATTCACGGACTATGTAAATTGTCATTCACTGGCATTACAACACACCATTTTTAAATATTACTATGTAAGCAAAAATCCATAACTTAAGTTTACCACTCATTGCCATTCGTACATAGAACTCATAATACCAAGACGAAATTATTCATTTTGCAAAACCGAAAGGACTTTCTTTGCCCATTTTCTATAAGATGACACCCACTCATCAATACTTAAAAGTATTTATTTACCATAAAATACCATTATATCAAAATTGTAAAATCACTTTTTCACTCACTTGAACGGAATGGGTTTTTGGAACCCAATTCTAATACGACGAAGTGCTAGTCTTGCAAAACAACGACTAGCAACTCTAGAAATTCCCCAAATCAGACTCGGGCTCCAACAGTCCCGCAAAGGAAAGCACGAGCTCCAACAAAACTACTCCAAGTACTCCAAAATTGCAAAAGTATTCTCAACAGTGAGCAAACTGTTCGGACTCATCGGAAAAGGAAAAAGAAACAATCTGGCACATGACTGAAAAATTACTTACCAGCGAAAACTCCAACGATGCCAAATTCCAGTGAAAAACTTTTCGAAAACCGCTCTACACAAGCTGGATCGTCTTCGACAAGGACTATTGTCAAGAGGCTGGCCGAATCAGCGCTATTCACCTACTTGTCGTTCACCTACCGCCTAGCGATTTTTAGAACTTTAGTTTTCTAGAGTCTTTCCCCTGATAATGACTGTTACAAAATCTTTATCGATATTAGATCATTATTGGGAATAAATGAGCCTTTCTAGGGGGCGAGGAAAGAGACCCATCCCTCGCCCCCTAGAATTAGTGGGGAAAAAACATAGTTTGCTTATTATGTACTTGGGATTCTTAGTACTCATATTCAGCAAGCTGTCAAATATCTTGAGAAGGAAGATGATCTTCATTAGCTAGTGTAGTACATCTCGACCATAGTGCAATCACGTCTGCTGAAATTCAATTTTATTTTGGGAAAGTGGTCTTGCTCATCACCTCGGGCAGTCAAACTCTTTCCTTGGGAAAGTGATTTTCTTAAGCTCTTTCCTTGCTGTCAAATACGACTATAATATAATGGAGTTTCCAAAAGCATAATGTCAAGAGTGTATATTCTGCCACTATGCATTGCTTATTCAATCTTTGTTGGCCTTATTAAAAAGATTTAAATAATTTTTGATTAATTATGTTTCTTTAACTGTTATTGGAAAAAAAAAAAGTCTCTTGATATAAAGTATATGCAAAGTGAAATCTAATTATAGAAAGAAAAAAAATGTACAACTTGAACTCAATGTTCTAAAAAACGGCTTAGGCGTCAGAGAAATGCCGAGATTAATGGTTGGGTGGAGTTTCGGCGGTCTACCGATACCTTTAGTAATGTAGATTTTATCAAACATTACTGAGGTCATTCATGCAATTTGAAAAAAAATAAAAGAGTAGGTTTGGATATTTGTCCACAAATTCAACTTTGTATAAAATACCCATCATAACCAACTTCAGTCATTTGAGTTTAATAAAATTTGTTCATGATTATTAATTTTTCATGTTTTTAAATTTTGCATATGTATCTTGGCATTAAATTGGATGTAATTGATAAGGTATTATTCTTAACTTTTGTAAATTATTAAAGTTATAATACAAACCTAAAACTAGGACTGAACAAAAAACCGATCAAACCGACTAAACCGATCCGAACGGTTCGGTTTAAATTCGGTTCGGATCAGTTTCGATTTTAAAAAATTCAAAACCGAAGTGGTCGGTTCGGTTTTCGGTTTCTATGTGATTGTAACCGACCAAACCGAACCGATCGAATATATATAATAAATAATATATATTTTATATAAAATAATATAATATGTTTAAAATAGACGGTCGGTTCAATTTTATTTCGGTTTTGGTTCGATTTTAGTCGGTTCGGTTCGATCACGGTTTGCATAAATTAGAATTGGTTCGGTTTCGGATCAGTTTTGTTAATAGTCGGTTCGGTTTCGGTTTGAAAATTTTAAAACCGATTTAGGTCAGTTCGGTTCACGGTTTAGGTGAAAAACCGAACCGATAGTTCAGTTTTCAGCCCTACCTAAAACCGCCTAGCCCCTGGGCACTAGACACCTGCTCACCGCCCACCCACGCCTATCACTTTTTAAAACAATGCCTGAACCTAAGATGCTTAATCTTGACAAGCTTACTATAAATAGTAATCTCATGAGTAACTGGATGTACCATACAACAATGGCTGTTTCTCCATTCATATCTTCATCCTTCCTAATTAGATCTCCAACGTACTTGCCTTTCAAGTATGTACTACCACCACATGGGTCTTCCCTCGAATCCAAACAAAAAAATGTAATTGTTGCATGTAATGTTACAAGTTCCAGTCGAAGAATCGCAAATTATAAACCTAATATGTGGAACTATGAATCTATGGTTTTATTGAAGAGTGATTACATCGTACATATATAACAAACAACTTCTTAGTATTTTTCTCACTATGTCAACTTTATTAACTAATTAGTCTCAGTCATTTTGCAGGGAAGACAAATACAAGAATCACGCAGAGGATTTGAAGGCCGGTGTGAGGGCATTCCTTCGAAGATGAGTCCCATCGAGCTTTCCAGTAAGCTTGAGTTGTCGATGCCATCCAACGGCTAGGAGTTGGGTATCATTTTGAAAGAGAAATTAAGAGAACAATTGAGGATGTGTTTACAAGTGCTAATACTGATCAATTCTTAGGAGACATGACCTGTATGCTCGACTCTCCAATTTAGGGCTCCTTAGACAACATGGCTATGATGGTTTCTGCAGGTTATATATAAGCTTTTAACTAACCAGCAAACCCATCCTCTATTGAATCTACTTACTAACACGCATTCTGATCATCATGTTTAGATGTATGTTGGAGACGGATTATTTAAACAGGTTTAAGGATGAAGCAGGGCAATTTTAGAGGGAATGTGAAAGGACTTCTGTATTGTATGAAGCTTCTTATCTTGGTTTTCGAAGTTGAAAACTATTGGAATGAAGCCAAACGATATACAACTGAATACCTAAAGACCTATGTGAAGGAAACTGATACAAATACCACCAACCTTGCCAGTAAAGATTACTCATTCTTTGGAGGTTCCCTTGCATTGGAGGTATCAAAGGGTGGAAACCAGGTGGTACATTGACATATATGAAAGTGAAGAGAATATGAACCCTTTTCTACTTGAACTATCAAGGCTGGATTTTAACATTGTTCAAGCTGTACATCAAAGTGAACTTGTCAATTTAACAAGGTAGAGTGATTACAAGATCCAAAACTCAACTCGTCAGGCTATCCAATGATAAAATTGTCGTGTTAATTAACCTTGTGACTTCACCTTATTTATGCATTAAGTTTCTATTGTCATCAATTGCTTCCAAGTATCGCTACCACTCTTCCAGGTCTCTAATTTGATCGACTGCTTAATTTATTTAGGAAATTTCAAGTGTACGTACAATAGTATTTAAATCCAATATAATAAATTACGATACGTTTTTGTTCATAGCCGAATCAAACTTGTTAACGATTGCCTTGTTCAATAGGTTGAACTAAAAAGAGGTGATGTTCCCAAATCAATCCAATGCTAACATGCATGAAGCTGGCGTGGCTGAAGAAGTTGCTCTGAGAACAGATAAAAGCAAACTAATAAGTGAAACGTGGAAGAAGTTGAACAGGATCTGTTTGTTCATTATCCAAATTTTCAGTTCTTTTGTTGTGAATGCCCCTAGAACAACTCAACACGTTTACAAATATGGAGATGGACATGGCATCCCAGACTACTACTAGACAATCTTATGTCGTTGCTGGTTGAAACTATTCCTCTGAAATAGCATGTATTAATGTTTAAAAACTGCTGCTATTATTGGATTTTGCAGACCCAATGTCTTTTAGTTGGAATAATTTCTTGTGCTTTGATCGGAGTATTCCTTCCAATAAGGAGTTTTGCCTATGAATTGTTTACACCTTACCATATATTTATCACTGTTGATAATCTTCAGTAAATGAACTAGGCGATGACCTCCACAAACTCTCTCTATATATATATAAATTAGGCTAGAAGATCACCTGCCTTATTAGTCTCCCTGTTCAGTTGGTTGTTCATAGCACAAAACAACTAGGAAAGATAATGCATCATTAGCATACCACTCTGGATCCAACAATCTAGGCGTAGGGAATGATAACGATGGGTGTTTTCTTAATCAATTCTATTCCAAAAGCCTCTGATAAATAGAGTATTTCTCCTATGATGCATGACTCTCTTGCACATCGAAGGAATTAACACTACACCTTGGCATAGTTGTAACAACTTTAAAAATAGTAACACTGTTGAGCTGTTACAATTCAACAAACAATTCTAAGTCAAAATTAAATTTAATAACAAAAATGAAAAACAATTACACAAAAAAAACTGATATAATAAATTATATCACCATGAATAGTATTACTGTAGGTACCATACTATTCATGAATTATACAATTATTGTTTTTAGAATATTTAAAATTGCTCTGTAGATTGTTATAACTCAAAAGTGTTACTGTTTTGAGGTTGTTACAAAAATGTCAATTTGATGTAGTGTAAAAGAGGACCTGAAGGGTGTAGACGATGTACTTCTTTCACCACCAACGTAATTTTGACAAATTGTACTCTTTAACCATGTTGTTCATCTCCACAACTTGCTTGAGTT
Source organism: Berberis thunbergii (assembly GCA_003290165.1). Taxonomy (NCBI): domain Eukaryota; kingdom Viridiplantae; phylum Streptophyta; class Magnoliopsida; order Ranunculales; family Berberidaceae; genus Berberis; species Berberis thunbergii. Next base: position 101,175 of record QNQO01011132.1, on the reverse strand, counting down.
CATGTTTGACCTTTCTCATTAGCTTTGGTTGATTGATCGACTCTGTAATTGCCCACTATACTGTGCTTGATGTTGTTTGGGTCCCTGTTACTGTCATATCCTGTTAAAATTAACAACCCTGAGTTAGTACTCTAATCAATGCTATCAACCCTGAGTTATACTTCGACACTTTCATGGTTCGTTGAATTCTTTGTTATGTGATTGATGTCCTTGTTGTTGTTGTAGCGAGTGTCTATCTTTCTTCCTTCATCTTAATAAAAGCTTTCTTGTTTGGCAGTAGAAAAAAAAAAAACAAAGCAAACACTAATTCTTTAGTTTGTGAACTCTCGTTTCTACGTAAGTATTTCTTACAAACAAACAAAAAATAAAGGGTTAATTTAATGTTGGTCTCTTGTATTAATAGGTAAATAATTTTAGTCTCTTTTAAATTTAATTTGAGCTTGGTCTCCTGCCGTTAGTCGACCATCCAGTCCACTGTTATCTTATGCATGTGACTGTCACATGATGTGAAAAAAAAACTTGTTTTAATTTGAAGGAGAAGAATAGAAAAACTAATCCAACATGGACAACCCTCTCTCAAACAAGGTAATCTATGTTTTTTTTTTCACAACTTGTAAAATTCATATGCATAAGATAACGGTTGACTGGATGGTCAACAAAGGTAATGGACCAATATCAAATTAAAATTATAAGAGAGACAAAAGTCATTTATCATATGTCATCATAGAAAATGAATCTCAACCCTCAAATTCAATCAATGAAAAACACCACTCTGAATTGTAATATACTAGAGTATGCCTCGTGCCGTTGACACTCCATATAATTTTATTTTTGCTAAATATTTTGTACTTAACACCTCCGCCTTGAATCAATATTAAAGTGTAAACTTATTTTAAGGTAAATATATATATATATTATAAATTTTAGAGTTAGATTCAGTTAAATTTGAATCAGTTGGGAACAAAAATTAAACGATGAGAATGAGTTCTCCCCCAATATTTGAATTCACCAAAATATGAAGTTTAGAGTTTATGTTTAAATGTGCGTTAAGATACCCGACTCATTTTTACTGGTATGATCAGCATGTCTCATTGCTTTGAAAATATTAAAAACGTAAAATACTTTATATGTTTTTAATTATAGAATATATATTTTTAAAATTTTAGCGCTCGTGTTTATCATTGATTTTGTTAAAAAAAAATTTAAAAATGCATTTCAACGATATTAACTTTACCAAAATTAGATAACGATGTAGATAGTTATGATAATTTTTATTTTGCTAAAAGCAAAACACAATATTTTCTCTCTCGGTCACATGTACATTCCACCAACTTTTTTTTAAAAGTTTTTCATTATTTTTTCCCTTTTACATATTTTATATTTACAAATGTTATCATGAGAAATGAGTTTCAACCATCAAATTCAATACATTTCCCAACTTTTAATCTTAACCATTTTTTATCTCTAGTTCTTTCGATTTGACTTTATCTCAGTCAACGATAAATAGTAAAACATCACTCTGAATTGTAATATAGATAATATATATATATATTCCTTCTCACATGTTTAATCCCATACGATTTTTATTTTTGCAAGGTTTTAACGAGGGGCCGGACTTTGGAAAGTCAAACCCTTGGCCATTGACGCCAATACGCCTGTGGTGTGGCTGCTCTGCTAAAAGTAATGGGTGCTAAAATAAGGGGCCGCCTCTCGTCTCATCACTTTGTCCCGTCCTCCTCAGAGACCTTGAGCGACATTTCTTCTTGAATTCTGAATTTTGTGGTCTGCAGATCGTGCAACGAGGTACTGCTTTAACTAAACATGTTTCTTTATCTCTTTTCTTGGATAATTTCAAATACCCACAATTGGAATTTCATTTCAGAATAATGAATTTAGTTCTAAAATTGATATGCAAGTTTGAGATTCTTTGATTTGATTTTTTTGACATAGGTTTAGGTTTCTCTGATTAGTTTCTTCCATTGGGTATGCTTAATTTTGGTTTAAGTTTAAAAAAAAACTTTTTTTTTTCTTTTCCAACCAATAGATTCTGATATGGGTTTCTCGTAACTTTTTTGGTCCATTGAAGTTTTGATGAACTTGGGTTTTCTCTGTTGTTTGGCTGTGATCATTGGTTAAAGTTTCTTCAACTACTTTTAGTCTATTGTACAAGCAAAGATCTGCATTGCAGTCATTGCAATGGAAACAGTCTATGTTCATCATATGTTTCCCAAGGGAGTATTTTCGAATACTATCTGGGTCACTGTGTGTAATTTTTTTATTAGATGGATCTGAAATCGGGGGAGCTGGAAATGGAGAAACATGTACAATACATTTTGTCGGTCGAAAGGGTAAGAAAATTTCGACTTCAGTACTTCAGTTTTGGGGTTAGTCAGTCCTCGTGGACAAAAATATCACGTTTTGTTATTTGTCTTCAGAAAAAGGATGACTTTGAATCAGTGTTGATGGAACACATAAGGATGAATGGTGCGTACTGGGGTTAACAACTCTCGATCTTTTGGGAAAGCTTGGAGCTGTTAATCAAGATGAAGTTGTTTCATGGGTCATGAAGTGCCAACATGAATCGGGTTAGTGACGTTACTATATCAAATATGCTTCTTTAAGAGTGCATTTGGTTGTATGGACTTCAATCCATGGAATCCATGGGGGGACCACTTTTGTTTAAGCTAATTTGATCAAAATGTGGTGCACCACTTATCATCGATTCCACGTTTTGATCAAATGTGAGAATTGAACTCCCAAAGTCTCATAAAACATGAAAATCCCAATTCTTTACCCCCCTAAAGAATTGGATTCTCGTATTTCAGGGGAACTCAAATCCCCCCATGGATTCCATGGGAGTTAGATGACTTATTCCATGTCATTATGACTTTAATGATACTAATAATTCAATCAAGTTTCTAGAAATCTTTAATTAAAATGTTGCCTATGCTAGCATAATAAGTTTAACTAATATTTGCTATGATAATCTATGGTGCTTATAGATCTTGAGAATGTAATATTTGCTATGACCTTCTGATTTTGTAGGTGGCTTTGGAGGCAATATTGGACATGATCCCCACCTCTTATATACCCTGAGTGCCGTGCAAGTCTTGGCTCTTCTTGACAAGCTAGATGTACTTGATATTGATAACTTGGTGGATTGCATCCTTCAGTTTGGTTTTGATATTTAAAACGTGATGCTTTCAAATATATTTTAGAGTTAGACTAATCTTAGTGCTTGGTTAAAACTGATTTTGCTTCATCAATATGTTGTTCTACTTAATATTTTGGATCAGATATTTCTGGTTTACAGAATGAAGATGGATCATTTTCAGGGGACATGTGGGGTGAAGTTGATACTCGGTACATTCTCTTCTTTTCATTTGTGGTTCTTGTACTTGTTTGTAGAAATAAGTCATCTAACTCTTTCTGAAACATAGATTCTCTTATGTTGCGATATGTTGTCTCTCAATATTGCACCGTTTGGATAAAATAAATGTGGAGAAGGCGGTTGACTATATTGTGAGCTGCAAAAATCTGGATGGTGGATTTGGTTGTACACCTGGTGGGGAGTCTCATGCCGGACAGAGTATGTCAGTTTGAATTCTTGATTGCTATTTTGTACCTCTAGTCATCTACGGTTTCATCTCTAGAAAAAAAGAAAGGAAAAAAATATGTTAGCTTTGACACGTTCAGCACTTTCTACTTCCTAATTTCTACTTGAAATCAATCAATCTCTTATCATCTGCATCTTTATACTAGTGATATTTTTTGTTACTTAATCGCCCTTGTCACTAGCAACTCGAACTCTTAAATATAAGTTTAATTGGATCAAAGTGCTGTAGTTTTTGTTACATGCACACTGTCATAGGTCTATCGAAGGTCTTTGGAGAGAATCCACATTAGGTCTGGATCCCTCAGAGTTAGTTACAATGTACACATCTCCAACGAGAAAGGACGGGCAGAAAACGGGTGGTTTATAGTCTCCTGTTCCTGCTTGCAGAAACTTCATCGCTTGATCATTACCAATTGTAGAAACTTTTTTTTTGGATAGAGATAGAGACTCGTGTCTTCCAAAGAACTGGTGCAGCAAAACTGACACCATCAGACTCCTGGTTTGTATCTAGCTGAAGGATAATCAAATTTGTCATGACAGTTTCCACCCAGTATCTAGTCAATTCTTGACTTTAATCTCATGGCTGATTCTTCCTCTCTACCAGTTCTAGTCACAAGGCTTCCTTTTCATGGTAAGCTGCATGTCCTTGGTTTTAGCTTATCATCTAGATTGAATCTGCAGGTTGTGCAACCTTGCTACTATGACTAGATTAGAGAGATATGACAACTTGGCCTTCGCTCAGTCTCTTAGAGCCTCAAAGCCTCCTATATTTTCATATGCTTGTCTGCTGAACAACTCTAAGGTTTCCTTTTAGTCTGTTTTCAATGCCTTCTCATGTACTTTTTAAGATAAGGTTCTGAAATTCCATACAAGCTAAAGGAGGGTGGTCTGATTACCCGAGTCTAAGTTTATGTTAGTCACCGCACAAATATAAGCTTAGAAAACATCATATCTAGTCCAAGCAAAGTTGCACCTTTTTGTGTTCCTAGAGTTATTAAAATCTTTCATATCCTGTAATAATCATCTTTTCCCAAATCCCCTCCATGCCCTGGGCCACTCATGATGCAAAGTTACTAGTTTTAATTGCAGCTTTCATCTGCAAATGACATACATCAAGATACCCTTATATCTGAGAATTTTGACCTTAATCAAGTTTGGTATCCAAACGGAGCTGATACATTCACTATAAAAATTCTTGTTATCTGTAGGCAGTATATTAAATTTTTAACGAGTTCATACAATAATTAACTATGTTGCATGATCGCTATACTAAATCACTAGTCCCTAATGTCTTTAAGCTATATATAGTTTGAAAAGTTTAGGATATCGACAACATTTTGTTTTGGGCATTTGGTAAGATTTAGTTATTCAGTTTTCGCTAGCTAATTTACAAAATTCAAGATAGCCTCCTAGCTACTCCCAAGTGAAATGCATTTTAATGGAGTACTCATGGGAGTCGGTCATCATCAATTCGTTATTTTGTTTTTAATCATCATCAATTCATCATTTTGCTTTTAATCTTTATCTGTCGTAACATTCAAATAAGTGCATTTCTGTAAGGGGACATTCTTTTCGTTTTGAACTCTCAAGCTGGAGTGATTGGTATCCAAAACTTTGCCAGTTATGTTTGTACTATCCATAATTGTAGTTGGTGGCTTTTATTTATGTTTCTACCTGATTGATGTTGCATAAAGTTCTAGTGTGTCTATGCATGGTAATAAGGGCTTGAACTCAACACCGTCAATTTGCTGCAGTATTTTGCTGCGTGGGTGCCCTTGCTATAACAGGGTCTTTACATCATATTGACAAGGACCTTCTTGGGTGGTGGTTATGTGAACGGCAAGTCAAATCTGGAGGTCTGAATGGCCGTCCCGAGAAGCTTCCTGATGTGGGTTAATTTGAGACAGTCTCTCTGAAATTCATCTTTCATTATTTAGAAGCAGAAATAGCATAGGATTAGCATCGATCAGAAAAAACATCATTGCTATCAGCCTATAACGTTTCATGTCTTGATGATCCCCTTCATTGATCCAGGTGTGCTATTCTTGGTGGGTATTGTCTAGCTTAATCATGATTGACAAAGTGCATTGGATAGATAAGGAGAAGCTTGCAAGATTCATCCTAGACTGTCAGGTATAATAACTCAATGACCTATTTGTAGTTTTTAAGTGAATCTCATGATTCTGGATTTTATTTTGTGAACATTTCAAGTTGTAAATAGTGCATTAGGAGATAGGTGTTGATTTATAACAAAAATGCAGGACAAAGAGAATGGGGGGATTTCAGATAGACCTGATGATGCAGTTGATGTTTTCCATACATATTTTGGGGTCGCAGGTAACAATAGTTATTGTTTCTTTTCCACACATAATTTTATCTCATTTCTAAATCCATTCTTGTCTTCCCATATTTGCTTATTTTGCTATATATTTGGTTTAATTGCAGGACTTTCACTTCTCGAGTACCCAGGACTTAAAGCAATAGATCCAGCTTATGCTTTGCCTGTTGACATTGTAAATAGGATATTCTTTGGTCGAAAGTGGTCTTTTTAGCTCATTGCAAACTACCATCACTGACCAAAATGAAGACTTTGGTAACGATGAAAGAGTAGGATAAATGGATGGAAAAGCTGATGCTGAGAAACCTGACTGGCAGTGTGTGTAATCAACAATGAAAATTGAACAACATCCATGTCGTTTCTTGGTGTTATTCATCTTTAATGCTTAGCTATCTCTCCCTCTCTCTCTCTCTCTCTTATTAGTATTGTTATTATTATTATTATCATTATTTTTAATTTTTTGTGTTATACATCAAAATCGTGGGGGTCAGGTCTACAATGTTTCTTGCAGGTGCATGGTACACGTAGAAGCTGCCTACCCTTACGAGTAGTTTGTGACCAGCCTTTGGCACCACAGCCACAACTTCATTATACTGTTACTTCATTTTGAAAATTAAATTTCAATAATTGATAATGATTTGGTTGGGAGCTTTTGATTTGGGAAAGAGAGATTCTACATGTCGAGGAAGTGGGCGAGGGAGGGTGGCGAGCACGTGCAGAGCTGATGTGGCAAAAATATATATATATATATATATATATATGCGGGGGAAATCCAAAATTTGGGGGAGAATAAGAGGGAACCTCTCCCTCTCCCTCTCCTCATTTCCATCTCGCCCTCTTCTCTGACAGAGAATTGCTCTCCCTCCCTCCCTCTCCCCAAACGAAGCCCTCTTCTCTGACAGAGAATCCCTCTCCCTCCCTTGACAGAGAAGCCTCCATCTCCCCCAATGAAGCTCGACAGAGAAGAGAAGTTGGAGACGAATCGCCACCCTCTCCCAAAAGGTATTGTATTTTCCTTCTCATTCTCTCCCTCTTTGTGAATGATTTCTTGTTGGGGATTTCTAGATTTAGGGTTTCTACTAGAGCTAGGGCTAAAATTTTGCATTCTTCTTGTTGGGGATTTCTAGATCTAGGGTTTCTATTAGGATTTCTAAATCTGATCACAAATTGATGCACATGTAAGATAAATATTTACAAATTTATTTTCAGTCTTTGTTCTGGTTCTCTTAGGGTTGAGTTTGATATAAAGTTTAAAGTTTTGCATTTTTTGGGTTGATTTAGTTTGTATTAGAATCGTTTGTATTGATTTAGTTTCTTAAATCTCTTAGATCTCATAGTCTCTGTTTCTTCACTAGTATAACATGTTCATGTCTAGTTTACATCACTTTTAACATTGATTTATAAACTCAATTATTCAGATCAAGATATGTCTATTGTTGTTTGGTATATTTTGATGATATTATCGATATCGATTTTTTGGGTTGAATATTGTATATTTTCATGTATTTTTTGTTTTGCTATATGAAACATGGGGTAGTTTTTGCCAACTCTGAAGATGGATTGAAATGAGTTCCCTATAAAAAAAAAATGAGAATGAGAAATCAAGGCTGGAGTCTCAAATTGGGCTTCCTTGTGACGACTGAACATGCAACTTCTAATTGTTTTATGTAGTCTTTGATCCGTATTACAATAATTTGTTTCATAGTTGAGCTTTCATTTTCACCAATCCAACTTTTGGTTGCAAATTCACAAGCTGTTTTATGCAAACTTAAATCTTAAATTTTAAGAAAGGTTAGATATTGGCGATATTCTGCACAAACTCTATCAATATTCATGCTGGTATAAATGGCCTCGAACCTGGGCAAACGCTGTTATTGGTTCTGCTGTAAGAATAATACTCAGTAGATATCTATATAGCTTTATTATTGTTGAAGTTGTATGTTACTAATGTGTTTTTGTGATTACAGATTATGATTCATAACATAATGCAAATTGGAGCTTCTAAAGACCCCGAGTATCAACAGGCTCATGCATTTTCCCTTTATCTTTCTCAACAGGACTCACCACTACATTGGGTTTGCTTTGTTACAATTGGTATATAACTAAGACATCTTTCAAATTATATTAATGCTTATTATCAAATATAAAATTATCCAAAATACTTAATGTTGGGCATTTCTACATATTTCAGGTATCCTTCTTTGGTTTTTGTTGGTGATACATACACTTACTTTGCTGGAATGTCTATGGCTGTAGTTGGCATACTTGGCCACTTCAGGTAGGCTTTACCTCATATTGATGGACTTCTTAAATTGCAACACAACACTTCTTATTGTTAACTCTTTTATTATCTCACTGGGAAATCTGATCCCAAGATCCTGTTGTTTTTATTTGTCTCATCTTATATGTACCTTTTAAAAATGAAAGAATAAATAGGTGAAAATTTTAGGATGATGAGACAATGGTTTGGTTCATATTGTAAAAGCCCACTAACAAGAGTCCTAGTTGATGGCTTTACACAAATCTGAATGGCAAATGTGATCTAATGTTTTGATGATGCTGGTGTGTCGATGTTAGTGATTCCTGATAGCATTATTTGATGGTTGAACTTTTATATGTGCGAGCTTAGTCTAACAACTGACATGTGCTACAGTTCGTATACGTGATTGGTAATGATTGCTTTGCTTTGATCATGGTCTCTGCACTTTGACCTAACATCTTTGCATGCATAGGTTTTTGGATGCATGAGATGCACTTATTAATAACGGTCTACTGGCTTCAATGTTGATGTTTGCTCATCTAGTTTGTGTACAGCCCTTGTAACATATCCAGCATTGATCTGTATTCATTTATTTGATTACGTGAGTTAAATTGATGCAAAATACATGTACAAGTAAGGGAGTTCGTCCAATACCCTACATAGCCTCCCTTGCATGGTGAGATCACATTACAAAAGATGTAAAACATTTGGAAATGACTCAAAATGTTATTATAATAAGAACACATTACAAAGCTTACATACTATAGATGTGCCAGCTTACAACTAATCGGTAACATTAATGTTGCAAATGCACATACGTGGTCAAATCGCCTTATACACCGTGAGCAACTATGCCAACCAAAATTCGTAAACAAAAACACGAAAATTAAAACAAACCATGCTTGAGTTCAGCATGCATATGCAATTATTTTCATCAAGGAGAATATTATCTAACTCAGCCCCTGAACTGTCACCCCTTCATGACAAAATCTTGATCTTGTTAAAATCAGAAAGGAAGAGCTCGACGATGAGTTGCCTGACCGCATAAAAGTGCATTTTTCAGGATTGGGTATTTGTCTCTCCATGAATGTGCAGGGGAGTAAACTTGACGATACAACTGCTGACCCAAGTATTGTCGAGCCCAGTTTTGAGACCTTATGTTCCACATTCCTACATTGTTCAGTGCCATGTAAATAGCAGTCCATGCCCTTGGATAGACCTGCAACAAATCATGTCGTTAGAAGCCCTGTTTTGATAATGTGATTCCAAACGGGGGCAAAAATGAAGAACCAGTTGTTTCCTACCTGAACAGTAGAACGAGCAACAGTGTCTCACAAGTTGTAACGCAACCTACTTGCAGATGACCACCCACCTCCATCCATCCCGCCACCCACAAACAATCCAATTTTCACAAATCAAACTAAAAAAAAATGATTGCCCAAATAACTTACAAATTACCTATTGAGACATAGAGCCTTACCCAACAACAAAGAAGGAATAGCCATCAATGTGCCATGACTGGACAGTGTTTTCCCAGTTTTCAAACACAATCTCAACATAAGACCGAAAATTTGCATGCATGACTGAGGTCTGAAAGTAAGCACCCCCACCATTAGGTTGATCTGCAATGTTTCTGACACTGAACACACCAGAAATCCAGAAGTAATCTGCGATTTTCAATGGTGTGTCTTCTTGAACAAATGACACGCTGTTGACTGCAAACCTCGGTAGCCATGCACTATTGTAGGTCTCCTTTCTTCTTCTATTTGATTTTCATTAGCAATCTCCCTTCTTCATCTACTTGACTTTTGATGGGTCTTCTGCTTCACTTCCCTCTTTGGATTCAAGGTACTTGGTGACTTTGTCAGGTACAACGAAATTGGTAATCCAGAAGAGGGAGAGAAACAACACACTGTAAAAGGGATTGTATCAGAACAGTAAAATTTAATTGATCAACACAATGTATTTATCTTAATTCATCCAACAAGCATTAGCTTTATGCATCCTTACAGATTCATTATGCTACAAAAGAAAACCAAATATGCAACACAATGCAATGTTTATCTAGAGATATCTATCTAAGCACCAAACCAAATTGCTTTGTGTATTTGGACACCCTATACTGTCAATGACATGAATACATATCGATTGATTCAATGAAGCATCTGGGCCGGTTGGTGGCGCTAAAGTTGGTAAAAGAACAACAATTCAATAATCTAAGCTAGAAACAACATTTTTTTTCTCCTTCAACTAGGTGATTGGGATCAAATGAAGTAAAAGTTGTTGGCTTAATCATGCATACCTTCTTCGATTCAAGAATAACTATCCCATAGCAAAACTCAGAACATTTTTGGTTTGATTAATTAAAAAAAAGTAGTAAAAGCATGAATTAAGCATTCAGATGATAAAAATCTTATAAGCTTGATTTGACATTAAACATGGTAATAATACTAACAAAAACTTGAAAAACTTATCTAAAAATGAACATATATGGCTAATCTCATATAGAAAAAATATCAAACTAAAAGTGGAGATTCAAGTAGTTTATGTTGAAAGGATAAGAAAATGTGGTACCTTGTCAAGATGAAAACAGAGAGTTTAGGAGAACCGGACACATTAGACTTGATGTCAAGAAGAAGAAGAGCTGTTGTGGTGAGAGTTGATTGTGTCCTTAGAGGTAGTACTGAAGAAGGATATTGGTTGTTCTTCCTTCTGAGTACTTCAACTGGTTCTTTTATTGGGAGCCAAAACAGACTAACAGACCAACAGAAGAAGAAACCCTAATGTCCTCGAGGGGTTAATGCAATTGAATAAATTCAGTAAATCGTGAAGACCAACAGATCTAAAAAATCGAAAAGAAACCCTAGATCTAGAAATGAAGGTACCTTAGCTTTTGCGAGAGGGAAGGGACGAGGGTGAGCTTCTTCTCTGGCTTCGTTTGACCTTCTTCTCTTCTCCTTCGTTTGAGTCGATGACGATGAAGGTGGAGAGGGAAAGAGAGAGCTTCGTTTGGAAGAGAGGGAGGGGGAGACCTATCGAGAGATGGAAAATGGGGAGAGCGAGAGGAAGAAAATGGGGAGGGAGCTCTGTTCCCTCCTTCTCCAAAAAAATTTGATTTCCCCCCAATTTTTTTTTACCACGTCACCTCTGCACATGCTCGCCACCCTCCCTCGATTCTTGTATGGGTGGCGAATCAGAGATCATCGAATCTAAAATCAGCTATGGCGATCATCGAGAGATCATCGAATCAGCTATGGCGAACTCGAAATCAGCTATGGCGAATCTGAAATCAACTATGACGATCATCGAGAGATCGTCGAACCCGAAATCAGCTATGGCGAATCTGAAAATGAACGCTCTCGCATCTTTCATTGTTTGTTTCGTCTTCGTTTCATCAACTTTGGCGATCTCAGACTCGCCTTTCGTGATGGCGCACAAGAAGGTCACACTAAACAGACTCAAATTTGGATCCGAGCAAGTCACCGTCTCGATCAACATCTACAACCAAGGATCTGCGCAACGAGGCATTCTCAACCCCAACTTTTCCCTTGGATATACTTGCAGACAGTCCACCAGAGAAGAAGTTTGACTTTGGAAAATGAACAAACCGTGTAGTCATGGTCCCGACCCAGACTGTCCCAGTTCCAAACAGTCCGGGTCCAACCGGGCCATCTCAAAAAAAAAAGGTTTTCCCAACTCAGACTGTTTTCGATTGACTAAACCGGGACTGGGATCGGGATAGGCCTCAACCCGGACCGACCCGAACCGTGTGGGGTTTTTTTTTATACTTTTACCCATTCTCTTTAAAACACAATCACAAACATCATTTATAGAAAATGATAGAAGGGTAAAAACCCAAAATTTAGGAAAAAATTGTTGTGTTCCTTGGCTGGCTAGAATTGTGGATAGATGGTGTTGTGGTTGTGTTTTAAAGATAATGAGCAAAAAGTATAAAAACACCAAAACTTGACAAAAAATGGCTAAAAAACCTAGCTAGCTAAAATTACTCATCGATACAATATATGTCGTTTGGTCTATCTTGCCTTTCTCGTTCAGTAGGAAATTCTTGGTTTAACTCAAAATTTTGAATAACTGGTATTGGTGCATGAAACTGAGTGTTTGACACAGTTATGCCATACATCGCCTAGTAACTCATTATGTTATGAAATGGGTGCATATATATCATATTATATCCCTTAACATAATACTAGCTTTGGAGCTCGTGTTGTGATCAACATTCATTGATTACAAGTTTTATTGACGGAGCATATAAATGGATTCCTTCATATCATGATACAAGTGTTATGTTACACACACCTTCTATACCATCTTACATTTTTAGAGAAGTTGACAATTTAACATGGTATTAGAACTCTGGTTTGAAAATGTAGGAATTTCAATTTTCGTTTGGGAGGAGTATTGAGACTAGAAGTTCACTCCACCCACCATTTCGTAGACATCGACCTTGATATATGATAGATATGACATCTCTATCAGCTTAAACTTTTAGAGAAGTTGACAATTTAACATGCTTAGTTTTACTGATCATATGATCAACCACAGAGAGACCTCATTACAAACTTGAGCTTGGGGCCTTCCGTTACTTGGCAACCTTCCTTTTCTAGATCCTCAGCTCCACAACTTCTTCAATTGCAAGGGATGTCCTTAAAGAGAACGACGCCTCATTTGCTGACCATGACCAATCAGCTGTGGGGTTGGCTGTCTCATATGCAGGGGCGATCTACAGCTTGGGTAAGGGGGTCTTAGGTTTTAAAAAAAATCTATCAAAGTATATAAATTTTCAATCTTACCCCACTTAGAAATTTTATGTTGCCCCTCTTATAAAAACAACAATCACAATCACATATCACAGATCACATTTCACAATTGAAGGAAACAATTAAGTTGCCGCCTCTAATCTATGCCTCCACGCCTTCGGTCCTCAACAATATCTTCTTATCCATCCCTGTGAAACAAGGTGAGTTTGTTTGATTATGGGTTCTAAATGAAATCAACAAGACAAGTGGACAACAACAAAATCACCTTAAGCTTAACATCTCTTCTTACCTTCGGTCTCTGTCTCCCTCTTTGGCGATTCAAAATGAAAACAAGTCAATTTTGAGCCCTAGACAAGAGAGAAAAGAGAGATGGATGAAACCGAGCTCGATCTCTCTCTCTGATGAATCAAAAACCTAGATAGAGATCAGAAACTCGAGGGATCAGAGAAAGATCAGAAACTCGAGAGAAATAGAAAAAGATCTCAAAGAGAGATTAGAGAGAGGTCAGAGAGAGATCAAAAAGAGATTCGAAACTCGATCTCTCTCTGATGAAACCAATCTCTCTGACTCTGAGTTTGATGAAATGAAAACAAACTCGATTATCACAAAGAGAGTTTCTCTCCTCTTGTCTTTTAGCTTTAGGAACTCAATCTCTCTTCTAATGAAATGAAAACAAACTCGATTTTCATAAAGGCTCCTCTTGTCTTTTAGGAACTCAATAAAAGAGAAAATAGAAAGATATCAGACTTGAAATGGGTTTGGCCATTTGGGTATTTGATAAAAAGAGAAAATAGAGATATGAAAAGACTACAAAGAGGTTATTTTATTGCAAAGACATCAAGCTTATTTTATTGCAATTGTTGAAAAAAAAAAAGAGAGAGATGAAAAGACATCAAGGTTATTTTATTACAATTGTTGATAAATCAAAACTATTTTTATTTTTTTTTATCAAAGAGAGATAAAAAAAAATCTATACTTTGTTAATCACCCTCATGTTTAAGTTGGGGGTATTTGGTTAATGACCTTGATGTTTAGATTGGTGGGTACACTACAACAATTAAGGCATTTTTCTAGAAAAAATGTCCTTGACAAAACTCAAAATTTTGTTGAAAACTAGTTTTAACAAGGAAAAAAATTCGTTGGTGGGTTCTTGGAGGCATCCCCGTAGCTAAAGGTATTTGCCAAAGAATTACAGTTTTTGTTGGTAAAAGGGATGCTAAGTCAAGAAAATATTTTGTTGGTAATATTGACAACTACCAAGGAAATTCGTTGGTAAAAATCAAATATCGTTACCAACAAATTGTTTGTTGCAAAAACTATTTTATTTACCTACAAAATTTTTCTCGAAAAATCTTAAAATCATCAAGGAAAATTGTCGTTGGCAAAGGTAACAACCTTTATCATAGAGCTTTTTCGTTGGTAAATGCGTGAATATCAACGAAAGTTGTCATCGATATCGTTACCAATTACCAAGGAAATTATTTTCAATAAAAAAATGATATATTAAAGTTGTCTAAGAGACGACCTAATCTAGGTCCCAAACTCTAAGGACATCACCCACTACCTCCCAAACTCTAAGGACACCACTCTTGATGATGAGACCCTACTATGAAATTTCATATATAATATATTTATTTTTAGGCTCAACGGGAATCGAACTCCTGACCTATAGTAAAATCTATTGCAATATTTACCAATTGAGCTATTTGAATAATTGTGTTGTGTGAAACAACTTTATAGCTTATTAAATCAAATTACTCATTTTTTGAAATAAAAAAACCATTGCTACGTATATAATAGAGACCAATATATAATATTTCGTCACTATAAATTAAAACTAAATATTTTCACGATTATAAGATTTATGTTAAATATCTACCACTTTTAGAAATGAAAAAAAATTTCACAGTTACACCATTATAATTAGCAACAAAATAGTAATAGCATTTCAATGCTATATGTTATTTAAATTGGTTATATCCCCAATGAAATAAAAATTAAATTGTTGTAAATAAGAAAATGAGCCTTAATAAGAAAAATGTTCATGGAAATTTTATCAATATTTAGCAACGAAATAAATTGTTACCATTAATATTATAACTAACAGTAAAATAATGTTGTATTGTTAAATAAATTTATTTGATTTTTCAGATGAAATTATATCAATGCTACTAATAAAAAATTTCAACGAATTGATATTTTTCCACTATAAAGAAGCTAAGAGCTTTAAATATAAAAAATTTCATGAAAAAAAATTCATTATAAGTAACCAAATAAATCGTTGCAATAACGTGGTAATTAATTACAGAAAATTTAGTTTCATTGTTGAAGAGACACGAACAAGTGTTATAGTGCATTTATTAAGAAAATGTTTGTCAATAATATTAATATTTATTAGCAATGAAATAATTTATTGTAAATGACGTCATTATAACTAACAAACTAAAATTTCGTTGAAAAAGAAATATTTTGTTGCTAAATAATGTTGGTGGGAAATTGGTTTTGGAATAAATATTTTTCGCCATCTCTTTACAAAGAAAAGTTGCCAACAAAATAGATTTCGTTACAAAAAGTGACAACTCTATGGTTTTTTCAATGAAATTTATTTTTGTTAGAAATAATAACATATTAACAAGGAAAATAAAATTTGTTAGTAACTAAAACATTTTTGTAGTGAATATACCAATTTCCAACAAAATAATGACTTGTCGGTATAAAATAGTTAGTGAACTTTAATGAGAAACAAATTTTCATGAAAGTATTATCAGTTTTTACCTAGAAAAAAATTTGTTACGAACAATGTTATAATTACCAATAAAATCTTATTTCATAGCTACAAAGATTTTATTAAAAAATATATTGTTTCCAACAAAATAAAAAACGTTGCCAATAGTGTGACAATTCTCAACGAAATATTACTTTGTTGCTATAAATTAATAAACGAGCTTTAACAAGAAAAAACCTAATGAAAAAAATTATCAATCATTATCAACGAACCGAATCATTACTAATAATGTGATTATTGTCTAGGAAAACATATTTCCTTACTAAAGAGGGACGAATAAGATTTAACATTCGTTAACAAGGAAAGTTAGTTGTTGTTAAAATTAGTCTTCTTTAGCAACAAAATATTTAATTTCAGATGATGTCATAATTACCAAGGAACAAGTATTTTGTGGCCATAAAAATAATTTCATTGTTAAATCAATTTAGCGAAAAATTGGGTTTGAGGGAATGTTTCCCGCCACCTATTTAAAAAGGAATGTTTCCTACAAAATATATTTTGTTGGAAAACAGTAACAAGTTTATGGCTTTTTCAAGGAAATTTTTTATTCGTTGACAATGCTACAATATTAACAAGGAAATCAATTTTTGTAGCAATAATTTTGTTGGTAAAAGATAGATTTCTTGTAGTGGTATTTGTTTAGTTTTTAAGTTTTTGTTGGGTTCCATATTTGTTAAAGTTTTGGTGGGGTATTTCATGTTTGTTTAATAAGCATCTGATTTATCATCTTTCTTTGTACATCAATGAATGACAGATAGTTTGATTACATATGTTGAGAAAGATAAATTTAATGACATCGAAGATGAGGTGATTATGCAGCATTACCAGAACATGAAAACTCGCAGAGAGCTTTTACCTAAATCTACTGTGCATCTACATTGACTCATTATGTATGTTTTCTTGTAATACTTTTAAAACTCTATTTTAATTATATTTATCTATTTATTTTAATAATTAAATTATCTATGATTCTTTTGTCCTCCTTTGTCTACAATCCTGGACCCGCCCCTGCTCATATGGAGGTGCTGTCATAGCTTTGTCGCACCATTGATGAATGCTACGGAATATGCGTAATGGAGCTCATAACCCATGCAAAGTTTCATGCCCTCTATGACTTAAAGAAGAAGTACGTTCATCCTATGGAAAAGAGAAGTAGCTTGGAAAAATAATGTTAACCATCTCTTGATTTGATACTTGGTGTGAGTTTGGATTGCTTAAACTTTTAAGAAAGGCCATGAAAATGGAAATGTGCTTGAGGTCAAGCTGACATAATTCTTACTTATACTAGAATCCCTAAATCATTTGCAAGAAGAATCAGTGAAGTAGAATGAATCAAAATGGGCAGGTTCTCGACATACTCTATTGCTTGTTTGGTTATCTATATTCGGCTGTTAAAATGTAACAATTGGTTAACATGAGGAGTGCCCCTATAGATGACACAGCACAACCATGCACTACCAAAAGAACTTCAAGACAAAGGTGTGATGGGTCAATGATTGAGTAGTGGCGGATGATTCGACAAAGTCATGAGTTCGAATCCAGCCGGTGGCATGTTTATGGTACAAACACAATGTTGCTACCAATTCATCCCCAATTTAATTAGTTCTTACACGTTAATACAAATGGATTTGATAATTTTCTTGAGAGATTGATGGGTTCAACCCGCAGCGACTTTAGACAATCTGAGAACAATTTGTGGATGCCATGTCCATCTCCATTCTGGTAAACGCAATGAGCTGTTCTACAGAGATTTATAGCGGCACTTAGAACATGTTGAGAAAAAGGATATTGAACAAACTTAGCCTTGTTCATCTTCTTCCATGTCTCACTCACTAAATACCATAGATGCTCACGACCAACTTCTTCGGAAACACCAGTTCAAAGCATGTAGCATTGGATTGATTCGGGAACATCAACTGTTTATGCTTCATCATTCTGAAAGAGAAATTTGCAATAATGCGGTTAACAGTCTTACTACGTAATTGCACTCGTTGGTACTTTTTATATATACATATGAAGACACAGATATGCATGAAAGGACATACATTTGGAGGTCCTAAATCATTTGCAAGTTGAACGAGCTTCCCTGTGGAGCGTACCAAACCTGGCAGTTCTTCGAGGCATTCTAGTGCTTCTTCCGTTATCTTTTCAGCATCTAAAGTGTAACAGTATATGAACATTAGGGGTGCTCCAATGGAAATAGCTGCATTGTTCAAATACTTTTCCAGTGTTGGAGTATACCCCTTATGGAACCACTTTGCTTCCACTATGTAAGCGTTACATAAAATTACCCACTGTTAAAAAAACTTAATATTAATCCACCATTTAATTAATTTTAACTGAAAACGGATTAGATGAACATGCATATTTTCCATTGTGATATGTAATGTCAAAAACCTCCGTAGCGCTTTCTTTAGGTGTGATATGACATCAAAACCATTTTTATTTAGGATCTCATAGCCTATTTCATTAGTGACACTGTACAAAGCCATGTAGCTAATTTTCATATAGTGAGGAAGCTGCTTCATTGCATCAATATCCCACCTGAAAATTAATGATCAGGAAATCTTATTAATTTTCAGTTTTTACAGAATTCAAATGTTATATGATGATGGAAAGGAAAGGTTAATGTTAGGAACCTCTCAATAGCATCAGTGAAGAGCTGCAAATCCTCCAACGAACCATAGACGTCATATATGTCATCAAAAAGAGTGACTAGCGCTACCAGCTTTGCTAGCCTTTCTCTAGACCACCCGTACTGTGGTTCACTGATCATTCCTAGAGGCCAAAAGAAATGTTTGGGGAAGATGTCTCTAGTCATGTTCAAGTTATGGAGATCCAGATTCACCCACCACCTAAAACCAGGTACATTCATTTTCGCAGCAATGTTAGCATCAAAATGCATTAATTGTAAGCAAAATAAGACTGTACGCTGTTATCATGCAATTACTGACCTTGCTAAGCTGCTAAATTCCCGCTGATGTTTAGCTTGAACCATGTTGAAGTCCAACTTGGTGAATTCAAGGACAGTAGGGTTCATATTCTCTTCGCTTTCATATAAATCAATGTACACCTGGCCTCTACCCTTGGAAGCCTCCAATGCAAGGGAAGCTCCAAGGAATGGGCAACCTTTTTAGCAACGGTTGGATTAATTGAATTCGGGATGATATTTTTCAAGTACTCAGTTGTGTATGCCTTGGCCTCAACCATGTTGCTTTCACCTTTGTTGAGATGAAGTTGGTTTGAATAGTTCCACATCAAGTAAAGCGGAGTTGTCACTAAGGTTTATAAAGGAATGATCTACTCCCTAATAGTAACGAGGCATTTTAAGGGAAAACCCCACACCACCTAGGCCCAGATGGAAGGCCCGACCCAATAGGTGGTGTTCAAGTTGGGGACAATATCGTTGCTATGTATAGTGGACCAAGGGGTGCGAGCAAGTGCACGTGCGCGACGCCCCAACAATTGGTATTAGAGCCGATGGTTCGGCTGGGACTTGGTCAGCGAGGTGAAGGTGCGGGCGGCACATTATTCAGGAGATAGGCATCCGCGCACAAGGGTGTATCAGAGCCGATGGTTCGGCTGGGACTTGGTCAGCGAGGTGAAGGTGCGGGCGGCACATTATTCAGGAGATAGGCGTAGGCGCAAGTGCGCGGTCCGCCAGATGAATGATCCAGATCCTTGCCGAGATGGTGTCCGAAAATATTCTACAAATCTGAACGAGGTAGAGTTAGTGCGGTGGTCACCGAGTGCTACCCCATGAAGTCAGCTTGCTTTTGTCGTCCTTATCAAAGAAATCTGTGTCATACACAGTATGGAATTAGATTCAACATAAGTTTGCATATCCCCACTCCATTGAAATTCACTTGAGACTAAACCTAACCATGTATTTCAGACAATCCTACTTTTTAATAGTTAACAATAAAAGCTAAGGTACGGAGAACCGATCTCTAGATGATGCAGACAATCATGGAAAACTGAGATAAATATTTTATTACCTGCAGGAATATCATATCCATGTTGTCTAAGGAGCCTAAATCGAAGAGATTTTCCGTACAGATAATCTTCTAAGGTGCAAAAGAATGCATCCTTCATTATTCTCTTAATCTCCTTTTCAAATGGATACCCTACCCCAAGCCTTTGCAGGGCATCAACCAACTCAAGCTTGCCAAAGTTGTCATTGAGCAAATGCATCAAATTAACCCTCAATTCCTCTGCTCGAATCTTGTATTCGTCCTTCCGCAGATAAGAACATATTGGAATTAGTAGTTCAAATCAAAATAAAAAATCTTAGTCATCATTTCCAGTAAAATATGAACATAGTACAAGCATTTTCCACTCACAAATGCAAATAAAAAACCAACGATGAATTTAGCTAAAAATTATTTATTTGGCTTACCGTATAATCACTCTTCAATCACATTATGAAGTCATATTTCCAGAAATTGGGATTAGAATTTGCAGTTTCAGGACTAGCGACCACTGAAACACATGTAGCAATAACACTCATGGCAGAGTTGGATAAAGTGATTTTGTGTTTGGGGGGAAATCTGATCTATAGTGCGTGATTAAGAGGCAAATATGTTGGGGATCTAAGGAAGGGTCATGAAGACATGACTGATACAAGACCCATTGTTGTCAGGAATTATTGGTTGTGACTTGTATTAATCACTCTAATGATATGTATTTATAATCAACTTCTTTGCTTGGTTAGTTCTCATTCAATAAATTTTCAGGTCAAGGGATATGGAGACTACGTATTATTCTATTAGTGTGTTTTTTGATGTCAAAGTCCAAATTGGAAGACCAACTTGATCCCTTGATACTGGAGGCCCTTTCACAGTTAATGGCAGGGAGAGAGGGGTTTCAGCAGTGAGAGGGGTTTCTCGTAGTGAGGGTTTCATCAGTGAGAGTGAGGGGTTTCTCGCAGCGAGAGAGAGTGAGGGTTTCCCGCTCGGTTTCTCTGAGGGGATTTTCGCAGTGGTTCATCTGAGGGAGAAAGGGGTTTCAGCGGTGAGGCGTTCATCTGATAGAGAGGGATTCATCGAGAGAGACAAAGATGGATTCAGCAGTGAGGGGTTCTCAGAGCACCCCAGCCTGATCTTCAGATAGAAGGGTTCTTAGCGAGAGAGGTGATCAAGTTGATCTTCAGAAAGGATTTCTCAGCCTGAACTTCAGCGAGGGGTTCTCAGCCTGATTTTCAGATAGGGTTTCTCAGCCTGATATTCATGGATCCAAGGGGGCTCCTGCTCACAGTGGGCTGGAGGGGGTCCTGCGCACGTGTCTCAACCGTTGGATTCAAATCCAATGGCTCTTATCATATCAGAGGAGGGAGTTTTGGGCGGGAAACAAAACTTTGAATTAAATCTGCATTTTCACATCCAATTGATGAGCCGTTGGATTTGAATCCAACAGGTGAGACACGTGCGCAGGACCCCCTCCAGCCCACTTTGTGCAGGAGCCCCCTGGATCCGATCTTCATAGCAATTGGAGTTTTGCAACATAACAGTGGTGAGAGTTTTCTCAATGGACCCGAGCTTTTTCGACAAGGGGTAATACTTTTCAGTTTGTTTAATCTTATTTATTGCTATTATGTTTGTATGCTGGTGAAATTGTGTTTGTATGCTTGCGCAATTGTGCCTAATCTTGTGAGATATGGAGTTCAAAATAGCAATCTTCGTTTGTTGAAAATTGATGGGAAAGAGTTTGAGATCCGAAGGTCACGAGGTGGTTTGTTGTCGTTTGAATCGAGCTCGACGGTTAGAATCAAAGTTTTTGTTGAGTTGCAAATGGGAGAATGGATTGGGCTTCAGCTTAAGAAAGCTGTGGAATTAGACTCTAACGCCTTCTCAGCTAGTTGAAAGATCAATAATAGATGGGTTATGGTAGTAAAATAGGCCAATAAAGGAGGAACATTCCTTTCTATTATGGTGGGTTGGGGTTCAGGGTTTAAAACTCTAAGGGTGTCAGCTGATGTGGAAGGGACTGGCTGGAAACATCTCGCCCAAGCTATGAAGGAGGTGGTTTTAAATAAGGTGTCTCAGCCTTGTCCTAAGCAGCAAGTTCGAAGAGATGGAATATCACCTTTGCCACGACCCAGTGTTATCCCACCCTCGTGCAATAGAACTTTTATCGAGGTAGTGACTACCGATCTTCCAAGTGTTCGCCCTAGTTCTGCTGCCAGTAAAGGCCCTTTTGTAGCAACTTCTATACACCGGGATTCCTCCATTGATTTCTTGTCTTGAGTATAGGGAAATCATCTTCGTGCAGATCTCGTTGCAAGAGAGAATGGTGCGAGATCGGTGATACAGTTGCCTGATTCGATTATTCAATGGACACATGTTGCTCTTCCATTTGGACACACAACTTTCCTGGTCTTCGCTAACTCTCCACACGTGACCTCATGTGAGGAACACGAGTCGTCTCCTAAGTTTTCGACACTGAGTGATCATTCTCCCCACCCAGCTCTTCCTCATTCCCCTACTTCTCTTGCCGGTTCAGTGGGTAAAGTAGGCAACCTGATGTCCAAGTCAACTCGTCCATCTCAGTAGGATAAAGGCAAAGGTATTGTTGGATTTTCGCCTTGCCAGGGGCCCAAGTCCTATTTGGAACATAATTTGGCCAAGTCTAATGATCAACAGACTTATGGCAATTATTGGAAGGTCTTAGAAGCTGTGGAAGAAGATGTCTTCAACTTGGACCCCTTATTGACCAAGATGTTTATTCAGACCAGCAAGGATCGCAAGCTGGCTAGAAAAGCCCAGCTTGATAGAGCCGCTGAATGGGCTAATGTTTCTGTTTTTCCAACCAGATCCAGGTTCATGCTCAAACAGAGACCCACCAAATCAGGCTCAACCAACAAAGCAGGGCGGGTAGAACTGAAGGGTTGTAGCGCCCTTGCTGGGCTGACAAGGGGAGAGTCTTCCAACCAGACACAGGAGTGTTCGGCATCTCTCACTTACCTGCCAGGTTTCGAGCCACCAGCAGAACAATGTGTTGGACTCCACGGATTGTCCACAAAACTATGTGTCTCTCATTTGGAGAGTTGCTCGTCTACACCAGACCACTTAGGTGCTCCCCCAGGCTTTGAGGTCCCATGGATGGAAACTATTGATCTTACTCTCCCTGACGAACATGCTTCAGGGCAATATTCAGGGTTTGCTTCTAGGGTGGGTCAATGACAGCATGGAGCTCTCTGTCTCTGATTGTCATTCGACTCAGAAAGAGGCATCAGAGCATTTGGCTTTCAAAGAAATTGGCTTGGTAGTAGGAATGGACTTCAGTCAGGATGAAAAAAAGGCTTTAGGTATGGTTCAAGCTGTAGCGCAGGGTTCAGTTTCTGACAAAACAAAGGACAAGTGCAACAACCCCGGGGTCGAAAATTGTGGGGTGATAGCTCTTTTGATTGGGCTATGGTGGAATCCATTGGCAGTTCGGTCGACCTTTTAGCTATCAGGGATGCTGATCTTTTGCAGATGAGGAAAGTATTGAAAGGGGTTTTCTCACTTTCTATTCAATATCAAATGATCTCGGACAACTCTTTTTGGTCAGAGACTAACATTTATGGTCCATGTGATCTTTCGCTAAGAGAACACTTCTGGGAAGAACTATATGACATTGATGGTTGGGTGCAATTGCCTTGGGTATTAGTAGGAGACTTCAATGTTGTCCGTCATATGAATGAAAAAAATGATGCAGAAGGAGGTCCATGAGCATGCAGAAATTCAATCAGTTCATTAATGAGGTGAAACTCACTGATTTCAGTCTAAAAGGGGGAAAATACACATGGTCAAATCGAAGAAATTGTCCTATCCTTTGTCGACTTAATCGATTTCTGGCTTCGGTGGATTGGATTGACAAATTTGATGATAAAGTCGAATGGCTCAAGGGAGCAGCGGGTTCTGACTATCACGCGATTTTGCTTGCGAACTCGTCTATTGGTGGCTGCACTCGCATTTTTTCCTTTGATAACGGTTGGTTTGATCACCCAACTTTGGCAGAGGAGATGAAATCTTGGTGGAACAACTCAGTAGTCTCTGGCCACCCTAGCTACTAGTTATGGTGGAAGCTTAAGGTACTCAAATGCAATCTTAAAAGCTGGAGGACTAAAGTTTGGGGTAAGACAAATTTATGTATTCAAAATATTTCTGCTTTAATTGCTAACATTGATGCTGAGGATGAGATCTGAGACCTGACTACAGAGGAGAGGTATTATAAAGTGCAACTACATCAGGAGTGGGCAACATTAACCAAAAGAGATTAGGAGTTTTGGAGGATCAGATATGGGGTAAAATGGGCTTGTCATATGGATCACGGGTCCAAATTCTTTCATAATTTGGCTAATAGACGCAGATTGTTTAACTCTATTGAAGCTCTTAGCATGAGTCAGGAATTGGTAGTGGATGAAGTCAGCATCAAAGAACTCTTGATCTCTTATTTGAAGGAGTTGTTCTATGAAAAGGAGGAGTGACGACCTTTCTTCTCGAGGATTACCTTTAAATCTATCTCTCAGTCTATGGCCACCTTTTTGGTAGAAAATTTTTCAAAGATGAAAATTAGAGCCGCAATGGAAGAACTCAAATCTGAAGTTTCTCCAGGTCTTGATGGTTTGTCAATGGTGTTCTATTTGAAAATGTAGGAGGTAATCAAAATTGATTTTCTGAAAGTTATTGAAGATTTCAACTCTTGGAATTTTTTGGATTGTCGGTTGAACACTACTATCATCTCGCTTATTCCTAAATGTGCGAGAATGTGGACATTCAAAGATTTTAGACCTATCAACATCTTGAATGGGGCCTATAAGATCATTGCTAAGGTGTTGACTAACAGATTGAAAATAGTTCTTCATTCAGTTATTTCTCCTTTTCAAAGTGCAGCAGTCAGTGGAAGACAGGTGGTTGATAGCCCTTTGATTGCCAATGAAATTGTTGATTCCATGAAAAAACAGGTTGTCCCAAGGCTTATTATCAAATTAGATTTTTCTAAAGCCTTTGACAATGTTTCTTGGAGATACTTGGATTTGTAATGGCTTGTATGGGGTTTGACTCCAAATGGATTCATTGGCTGCACACTTGCAGATCTACAACTAATTTCTCTCTGAAGATTAATGGTCAGCTGCACGGGTTTTTCAATAGCTCGAAAGGCTTGCGTCAAGGTGATCCTCTGTCTCCTTTTCTCTTTACTTTAGCAGCAGAAGGTCTAACCCAAATGATTCTTAAAGCGGTTGATGTTTGCCTAGTGAGAGGGTTTTCTGTCGCAGAGGGTAGTCCTCCTGTTTCTATCCTTCAGTATGCGGATGATACTATCCTCTTTTGTGATGCCTTTGCTACTCAGGTTCTTGCTCTTAAGAGAATTATGCTTTGGTTCGAAGTTATTTCAGGTCTAAAAATCAACTTCCACAAATCAGTGGTGTTGCCTATTAGAGAAGTCCCTCATCTGCAGCAGTTGGCGGGTTTATTTGGTTGTTCAGCGGGTCAGCTTCCAGTTAAGTATTTGGGCATGCCTTTGGGTGCTAGTTTTAAAAGTAAAGCTGTGTGGGATGAGACGATCGAAAGGATGGAATCGAAACTAGCGTCTTGGAAACACAAATTTCTTTCTAAATTAGCTCTTGTCCAATCCACATTAGCTTCTATCCCTATGTTCAATTTGTCTCTTATCAAGGTTCCCTCTTCAATAACGCCAAGATGGAACAGATCATGCGCGACTTCCTTTGGGGTTTCACTCAAAACTCTAGAAAAATGCATTTAGTGGGCTGGGAGAAAATTTTGTTGCCCAAAATCTCGAGGTGGTTTAGGCATTTGCCAAGTGCTCACATTTAATTTTGCATTACTTTCCAAGTGGTTTTGGAGATTTGCAGAAGAAAATGACAATTTATGGAGATCTCTCATTATTGATAAATATGGGCGCCATAGATGGGATTGGGAAAAGATAACTAAGTACATTCCATATGGATGCTCTTTGTGGAAGTCCATCTTCCGGTGCGCTAATGTTTTTTTACCCTCACACCTCTCTTCAGTATGGCAATGGTGATCTCATATCTTTTTGACATGATTTTTGGTGTAGTAACCAATTTCTAAAGAATCTGTTTCCAATGTTGTTTATCATTAACAACAAACAATATGGGAGTGTGAGCAATTTTTGGTTTAATGACAATTCTTGAGATGTTTCTTTTCTCAAACCCCTAAATACTGGGGAGTTAGAGGAGGTCACCAATTTAATGCATCGGTTGGATAGAAAGATGTTCTCAGAGGGATTTGATTGTTTGGTGTGGAAGGGTAAAGGTGTGGGCTTCTTGGTGAAAGAATTTTATGATATGTTGGTTGTCTCTCATTATGAGACTCACTCCAACCCCTTCATTTCCTCTCACAATAATCTGATATGGGTGAAAAATCTTTTCCTCGTATAAATTTCTTTAGTTGGTCAGTGTTGCATGAGAAAATTTTGACTAAAGATAGGTTAAGGAAAAGAAGAATCCACACATGGAGTCTTTGTGTGCTTTGTAAGGAGATTGACGAGATGCTGAATCATTTGATGATTCACTGTAGATTCTTCAAATTCATTTGGAGCAGTTTCTTGTCAGAATTTGGTTTGAGTTTGACGTTTCAAGGCTCCATTTTAGATTGGCTACGTTGGTGGTCCAAAGCTAATCCTTCTCGACGGGTAGAGTGGTTATGGCGTAGGGTTCCTCACGTACTCATGTGGTGTGTGGGGAAAAAGAGAAATAAGAGGGTATTTGAAGGGCTCAACATATACACTCTATCTTTATCGAGATTAGGAAATCGTTGTGGAGGATGGGTTCGGCTTATAATTTGTTTAGGGATTTGGTTTTCGACACCTTCATGGTGTTTTGGCATTCCTTGATATAGGAATGTTTCCCTTTGTATTTTATTTTTTTAATAAACATCTTCGTGTTTGGCAAAAAAAAAAAAAAAAAAACAAGGGAGGATTCCTAATAAATTTAATAAATTCTATTTTGATAAGATGTCAGTAAACATAATGGGGAATTCTTAAATGCACCAAGAGATTGCCTGGTGGCTATGTGCTTGGTAGCCACCAGGCAATCTCCCGGTGCCCTGTAGTATTACTCAAACATAATTGATAAGATGTTAGTCCAAGTGGAGTCCTTGTTCCATAGTTATCACTTTATCTTTTTTTCCTTTGTGCAAACATCACGTTTAACACATTTTATTAGACTGCTCAGAGTAGAATATATCATAACCGAACACTTGCCACTAAACTAAACAAGATTTTGTGAAGCCAATAAGGAAGACAGATCTTACGGCATTTGCTGATCATAATAGTCCTTGACTTATATTCATGTATTTAACTAGATCACATTATATAATTTCTATACGCGATATTGACAATGGCGGAGCTAGAAATTTCATTTGGGGGGGGGGGGGGGGGGTGTAAAATAAATTAACAACATTTATTTGCATGAATCTTCAGTTATATTGTTTTAGCTAAAATACATTTTTATAATCTTTCTAATTTCAAGATTATAAAAGTGTATTTTAGCTACCAATCAAGTAATTCATTTTTTGAAAATTTTAATTGAATCTAATTTGAAAATAAGATTGATGCTAGAGATTTAAGGTAAGATATACTGATATAGATAGATTTTTTTTATAAGATGTATCTTAAGAATATTTCAGAAGACATTCAATGGGTTTTCAACCAACTTGTTGTATTCAAAGAAAAATCAATCAAAATATTGTTACCCATGCTTAGTCACTAAGGGAAACCTATATACATGCAAAACTAGATAATGCAATGTATTTGTAATAACTATTTGATACATTTTATCAGATAGAGAAGACAAAAGGGAGGCTTGAAAAATGTTTAATAAATAGAAGGGGACAATCTAACAAATCTCAAATAATTTGGACCCACTTAGACCATGTAGTACTATAAAAGATTCTCATTATTGAAGGGGCAATTTCAAAAGTGTGATAAATAGAATGGGGCAATCTAACAAATATTAAATAACTGGAGCCCACTTACACCATGTACTACAAAGGATTTTCATAATTGAGGGGGCCAACTTTTCTAAAGGGCCAGGCCAGACCCAACACCATCCATCATCCTCGAGATGCGCATCTCAAGGGGGCAATTATCCAACACTTGGTGCGGGCCTGACTGGTCCAACCTGGCTCTTTAGAAAAACTCTCGAGGGGGCAACTTGGACACTATGATAAATAGAATGGGGCCATCTTAACAAATCCCAAACTATTGGAACCACTTTGGACTATATACTGTAAAAGAATTTTCAAAATTAAGAGGCGGCAACTGCCCCCTTGGGCTGTATGTGGCTCTGCGCCACTGCCTGTTGATCATTTATATCTTTGCTTGCATATTTATATCAAAATCTGATTAGGCAGGTGATAATATTTGGCTGCAATTATATTTAATTTTCTAGTGATGAAAAAAGTATGGTTGTCATATTCGTAAAAGTAACCAAGACATTTTCACTTGTTCCAATAATACGTACAAGTGAAATGAAGACCATGACAACTCAGTGTGTTTTATTGACCCTAGAATTTTATGCAACGTTACTAAAGGTCTAAAACAACAGAGCACGACTACGGTGCGTAGTCCAGGGTGCCTGTTTGGTGCTTGGTGGTACCAGGCATCAAACATGCATATTGGACCAGGCACCATAGATTTAGGGAAAACTATGATCACTCGGTCTCACATTCCCTGACACTAAACATTTCTTTTGCATTGTGCAATACAAGTACTCGAACCCTGATCACAACTAGAAATTAAAAGCATGTTAATATCTATGCAATTATTCTTTTTACTTATTTAACATGCTTAGTTGCTTCAAAAATTGACTGTGATTGATCAAACATTTCTCTTACAAATTAGATGGATCAAACTAATAGCATTGATTCAGCAACCTAAATGCGTTGCATTCATCATTCAGAATAGTCTCAAACATCGTAAAAAGGAATTGGTTCCACGAGCAAAGTCATTAGACAATCTGAAAATAGCTTGGGAATACCATGTCTATCTCCATATTGGTAAATTTGTTGAGCTGATCTAGCATTACTTACAGCGGCATTTAGAAAAAGGTTCAAACTTGTTCATCTATTGCGTAAGGTTTGATGCAGGGCCAATTTACTGCTTTAGTTTTTGGTGCAGTGTGATGCCAAAATCCTGGGTGCTTAAGATGTCATAATCTATTTCATTGCGAGTATTGAACAAAACTATGAAACAGATCCTCATATAGTGTGGAAGTTGCTCCATTGAATTGGTATTCCACCTGAAAACTTCATCAGATTACTTTTTTTTGGGGGGGGGGGGGGGGGGAAGCAAGCAGGGTTTTAACCTTTATATTAAACTTCATCACCTTACATTCTAGCTATTCTTGCAAAATGTAATTCCACTATAGTTCATATAAATGTCTGAAAATATAAAATGTGGTTATCAAAACAAACCTCTCAATTAATGGTGGCAGTGAAGAGTTCCAACTCCTCCAATGAGCCATAAACATCGTAAATATCATCAATCAATAACAATTATCAATGCAATGGGTTTTGTTAGCCGCTCTCATGATAATCCAAATTGTGGATCACATATCATTCCTACTGACCAAAAGAAATGCTCAACCAACCTGTTTCTAGAGAAGCTCAAGTTACGCAACCACCACCTAAAAATGATAACATTCAAGGTTACTTACTAGTTTTAAGGCCGTGTTGTGCAACATACTAAAAAGTTGTTTATTTAGAAACCGGAAAAAGTAATTTTCACAAGAGCTGAGCAGATATATCTAGTGATTATTAATTACCTTGCCAATCTACTAACTTCCCTTCACTACACCAAATTTGCACTTTTGTAACAACTCTTAAAACAATATCACTTTTGAGATGTTACCATTCACCAAATAATTTCAAGTCAAAACTAAATTTAGTAAAAAAAAAATGAAAAACAGTAACAAAAAAAAATTGATACAATAAGTTAGATCAATATGAATAATATAATTTTTATAACCATACTCTTCATGGTGATACAATTATTGTATCATTTTGTTTGTGAAAATGTGAAAAATTGTTAGGTGAATTGTTACACTTCAAAAGTAATACTGTTTTGAGGGTTGTTACAAAAATGCCAATTTGGTGTAGTGTTTTGGTGTGCAGCTCGAACCATATTGAAGTTCAACTTGGCAAATTCAAGCAAAGCAGGGTTCATGTTCTCTTCACCCTCATATATATGAATATACCATGGCCTCTACCCTTGGAAGCCTCCAATGCAAAAGAATCTCCAAGGAATGCAACCTTTTTACCTAGGGTCGTGTGATGGTTTGTCCCTTGACATTCTTCAAGTACTCAGTTATACACACTTTTACCTCATCCATGTTGTTTTTGTCAGAAAAAATATTAACGTAAATAAACAGATTGCGAATAATATTAAACTGTATAATGAGAACAAAAAACAAGTCAAAATGAAACCTTAATAGGAACCGAAACCACACAGAGGAACTCCAGAAATGTAGGAGAGTCGAGGCATGTTTGACAGTGTCCTTAAAGTGTATCCGCTCTCCCACGGGTGCTGGAATGAATGAGTGTACACCTCCTAGGATACAACGACTATCGAACTAGTACCGTGCACCGGAGGTCTAGTGTCAGGCAAACTTGAACTGGAGTCTTTGTCTATCACCGGAATTTGACAGAACAACAGAAGGAGTAGAATGATAGATTATGGAGAGGAGAATATAGAGGAAAGCTCAACTCCTATATCTTTCTTTTTTTTAGGAGAGAATGAGAGTTCTTTACTTAGAGTTCATGGGGAACAAACAATTGAATGCCATTAAAACAAAAACCTTTGGCTTTTCAAATGCATAACCTTTGGCTTTTCAATTTGCATAAAGTTAATACAAAAACCTTTTGTATTACCAAAGTTAGTCAGGCTATTCAATTTATCACAATGAGTGACAATTTCTCATTCACCCATAAAATGGTGTTGAACCATATTTTCCAACAATCCCCCACATGAATGAAATTGAATGACGTCAGGAATGACTAGGACTTGACTCGACACAACATGGTGATAGGTTTTGTTGTTGTTACATGCATAGGATAGGTAGGGGTAACCTTTGAACCCTCCCTCGTGAAGACTTGTCAACTTTACTGTCTAATCAGTAGACGCGGTGTCCTTGAACTGTTTCGCCGTTGTATAAACGATCACATATCTCACACAGATATCTTCCTAACACAAGTTCAGTTCTCATTATTATGTTCATTTTGGTCATGAACATCTGCCTGGTTCTGCAAGAGTTTCTAAAGGATTTAGCTCAGCAAACCTCGTTTGAAGTGGCCTCGCTTCTCTCTCACATAGGTGAATTCTTACTTAAGAGTAAACCCGCATTACTTCGCTAAAAAATGCAACAGTTCCGATGCATAAGAACTATTAAAAGCTGAAATGCTTAACCTTTTCCTATGGGTGTCACTGTTTGAATCATAGAAATAGGACTGGCAGACCCCCACAGTGACCTCACCTAGTCTCAACAATTAGGTGTCCCTTTGAACCAAGATCTTGGGATCTCTAGTCAACATGGCTGGCTTTCCTTTGTCTCGACTTTATAATTTCATGGGTTTAAGTCTCATTCCTCTAGATGTCTTTTCAACTTGGTCTTTGGGTAATCCTTTGGTTAGCGGATCCGCAATATTTTCTTTAGACCTTATGTAGTCAATACTTATGACTCCAGTTGAGAGAAGTTGTCTAACGGTTTTGTGTCGTCGACGTATGTGTCTAGACTTACCGTTATACATTGCACTATGTGCCCTACCAATCGTAGATTGGTTATCACAATATATTCATATTGCAGGCACATGTTTCGACCAATTTGGAATGTCCTCCAAGAAATTTCGTAGCCATTCAGCCTCTTCACCACACTTATCTAAGGCTACAAACTCAGATTCCATAGTGGATCTGGTTATCACAGTTTGTTTTGAGGATTTCCATGATACAACAACACCTCCCAAAGTGAATACATATCCACTAGTGGCCTTTGAGTCTTGTATATCAGATATCCAGCTCGCGTCGGTGTACCCTTCAACCACTTTTGGATATCTAGTATAGTGTCGACCATAATCGCGAGTAAATCGTAGATAACTCAGTATTCTCATGATAGCTTTCCAGTGTTAAGATCCTGGATTACTCGTATATCTAGCTAGCCTGCTGACAGTGAAGGCGATATCTGGTCTTGTACAGCTCATTAAGTACATAAGACTGCCTATCACTCTTGCACACTCAATTTGAGAGATGTTTTCCTCTTTATTCTTTGACAAGTTGCCTTATATCTATTGGTGTTCTAGCTAAGCCAAAGTCACCTTTGCAGAACTTGTCAAGAATTTTGTCAATGTAGTGTGATTGACTCAGAATAAATCCTTCAGCTGTTCTTGTAATTTTAATTCCCAAAATTACATCAGCTAGTCCCATATCTTTCATATCGAACCTTGACTTCATTATTTCCTTTGTCAATTTAATCATGCGTTCATCGCTTCCCACAATGAGCATGTCATCAACATCTAAACACAGAATAACATAACCATGTTCTGTGTTCTTGACATATACACATTTGTCACACTCGTTGATCTTGAAACCATTTGACACCATAATACTGTCAAATTTTTCGTGTCATTGTTTAGGTGTTTGTTTTAGTCCATACAAGAACTTCACCAACTTGCACACTTTCTTTTCTTGTTCAGGCGCTATGCAACCCTCAAGTTGCTCCAAGTATATCTCTTCCTCGAGATCTCCACTAAGAAATGCAGTTTTCACATCCATTTGATGGATTTCAAGGTTTCGCAAAGCGACAATCGCTATTATCATTCTTATGGAGCTTATTCTCGTGACAGGAGAATAAGTATCAAAGTAGTCACGACCTTCACGTTGTGTATAACCTTTGATTACAAGTCTAGCCTTGTATTTGTCAATTGTTCCATCAACATTCATCTTTCGTTTGAAGATCCACTTAGAGCCAAGTGGTTTACTTCCAGGAGAGAGATCTACCAATTCCCAAGTATGGTTTTGCATGATGGAATCAATCTCACTCTTTATGGCTTCTTTCCATAAAGGATCATCAACTGAGCTTACAACTTCTTTATAAGTTTGAGGTTCAGCTTCTAGCATAAAGGTTAGAAAGTTAGGACCAAATGACTTTTCTACCCTAGCTCTTTTGCTTTGTCTAAGTTCTTCTATCTCTTCTTCTGAATTTTCATCTTGTTCACAAGGTATTTCCTCTAGATCCTTAAGAATCTGTTTTGATGAGCTCGGTTCATCTTCTTTAGATTTATAAGGAAATACATGCTCGTAGATTGTAGCATTTCTAGACTCCATTATCTTTTGTGCATAACCAATGAAGACACAGCCAATCGTTTTTTGTCCTATCTTCATTTTCTTTGGAGTCGGAGCCATAACTTTGGCTAAACACCCCCATACTTCCAAGTATTTATAGGAAGATTTCCTTCATTTAAATAGCTCATATGGAGTTTTATCAACTTCTTTTCGCGGTACCTTATTTAAAAGGTAATTAGCTGATAAAACAGCTTCCCCCCACAGGTTATGTGGTAACCCAGAACTTATGAGCATCGCATTCATCATATCTTTTAGAGTGCAATTCTTTCGTTCGGCAATGCCGTTAGATTGAGGAGAGTATGGCAGTGTGACCTCATGAATAATTCCGTGTTGGGCACAAAAAGCACCAAACGGTCCACATATTCACCTCCACAGTCACTTCTCACCACTTTAATTTTCTTGGTAAGTTGATTTTCAACTTCATTCTTGTACATGGCAAATTTTTCCACAGCCTCATTTTTGCTTTTCAGTAAATACATAACAATATTTTGTACTGTCATCGATGAAAATCACAAAATATTTGTTTCCACCTCTTGTTTGAACAAATTTTAAATCACAAATATCGCTCTGGATTAATTCAAGGGGTTCAGTTTTCCTTTCAACATTTTGAAAAGATGTTCTGGTTTGTTTTGCCTCTACACAAATTTCACATGTGTGTTTATTAAAAGTAAAAGTGGGTGGTATATGGTCCAAATGAATTCATCTACGTAAAGAATTATAATTCACATGACCTAGTCTACCATGCCATAAGTTAGAAGACTCAAGCAAATAAATGGAAGACTTTTCTTTATTGATATCATTTCGGTTGATGGCAATTACATTCATTTTATCATGCCATCTGTTACATAACCTTTATCCACATACATCCCATTTTTGGACAAAACAATTTTCTGGGACTCAATTACAATTTTAAATCCATGAATATCCAGTAGCGTCCCAAAAATGAGGTTCTTCCTGATGTCGGGCACATATAACACGTTTGTAAGCTTGACTTCCTTTCCCGATGTCATCTTAAGGAAGACAGTTCATTTCCCTTTGATTTTTGAGGTGGCAGAGTTTCCCATGTATAGCTTCTCCTCAGGTTCAATCAGTTCCAGATTGGAAAAAGCATTCCTATATGAGCAAACGTGGCGGGTTGCTCCAGTGTCTAGCCACCACTCCTTGGGGTTTGAGTCCACCAAGTTAACTTCTGAGATTACAGCAACAAGGTCATCACTTGTGTCCATTGCATTGACCTCATTCTTCTTTTTCTTTGACAGCCTGCAGTCCGCCAACTTGTGACCAGTCTTGTCACAGTTGAAACATCTACCATGAAACTTGGGTTGTTGCTTATTGGACACCCCTCCTTTTGACCTCAATTTGTTTATGTTCTTTGTGGGCCTCTTGCCTTTGGAGCTCTCACCATGCTCCACGATATTCGCCTTAGCAATAGCGATAGTAAATCTCCTCTCGGATCCTCTGTTGTCCTCCTCTATGCGAAGACAGACAATCAGGTCTTCAAGACTCATCTCCTTTCTTTTATGCTTGAGATAGTTCTTGAAGTCTTTCCAAGCAGGACGCAGTTTTTCTATTACCGGGGCGACTTGAAAAGATTCACTGATCTGCATTCCCTCGGCATGTATCTCGTGGATAATCAATTGCAGCTCCTGCACTTGACTTACCACAGGTTTTGAATCCACCATTTTGTAATCCAAGAACTAGCCCACAATGTACTTCTTGGCGCCTGCATCTTCGGTTTTGTACTTGTGTGCTAGGGAATCCCACAGCTATTTGGCAGTCCTTTTTGAGCTATACACATTGTACAAAGAGTCAGCTAAGCTATTCAACACATAGTTTCTACATAGATGATATTCACGTAATTATTACATAATATATCCCTTAATTTATATATGTTAGTGTTTCGATTATTATAATTTATAATAATTATTTCGTTTTCATGTCTTGACAGGAATTTGAGCGTTAACGATGAAATGATATTAAGGCGACAATTTAAGGAATGACAATTGGTCGATTCTAGTGGTGGTACAAAGTAGAGAGACACATATCTAAACTTAACCCTAATAAACCTAGGTCCACCTAACTTAACCTAAGCCAAAACCCAAAATGCTAACCTAAAACCCAAGCCCAAGATAATAAGAGAACTCTATTTAGCTCCCCCATCTTAGAGAAAGGTTCCCTCTCGTTTTCCACGTTCTTTCTCTCCTCCTCTCTTTTCCAGCCACCACACCGATGCCGGCAATCCTCGCTCGATAGGAGAGCCGGCAGCGCGATAACACCGCCATCACCACCTCCTCCTCGTCCTCCACTATCAGCCGCCACCATCACCAGGAAACAGACCACCACCTCAGCCACCTCACGCGTAGGACAGCACCCTGTTTCGCCACAGACCTTCCTTCTCTTCGACTCGACCTCCTTCCTGCATCCCTCTCTCACGACCAACGTCGCGAACAGACCACGCGACCCACCACCACCACCACGCGAGACAGAGCTCGCGATAGAGGCCTCCCTGTTTCGCATCCTCCTTCATTTTCTTTGTGTTATCTCATTCTTTCTTCACCCTCTCTCTCTTTTGCAAGTTCAGAACCAGGTCGGAGGTGAGGAAGCTCGCGAGGAGCGAAGAACAGCGGCGGAGCAGGCGTTGTTCGGCTGAGAACGACGGTTACTGTAGCAGAGGCGCAGGAAAGATTCAAAATTTTGTTTTACGCTATTGACATCCCGGTTTCTGCTCTGTACCACCACAGAGCTTGTGTAGTCCTTTTTCTCGGGATTCGCGTCCGTGCAGAGATGACTTCCACCTCCATTGATGCTGTGACCACCGCTACCATGGAGAGTTAAACCCTTCGCCAAGGCTACGATGAAACCACAGAGTTTCCTAGAGTTTGTTGTATTTAAATTTATTGTTTTCTTTATGCTTGAACGTTAAACACATTTGATTTATGATTTTTAATAATTTGCTTTCACCGATTATATCCTGATTAATTATCTAGACTAGTCGGTAGTTAGAAGTACCCTTTGTTGAAATTCAAAAGCCCGATTTAATCAATTAATCTGAATCTGTGATTGTGTGTGCCATAAGAAGACACACAATGCTAGGGGTTTAAGATTAATTAAAATAAACCTGTGATTGTGTGTGCCGTAAGAAGACACGCAATGCTAGGGGCTTATACTTTTGCTGAAATCAATTGCAAACTTAGATTAATCTTTAGGTTAATCATGTTAATTCTTGAAAATAATAATTTGGATTACATAAATCTCAAAGAACCTGTGGTGGATTCAATGCCTTGGTTTCCCTTCTCATATTCTTTAAAACTTTCTATTTTGTTTTTTTTAATTTGATTTTTAGTTTAGATATTTTAATTGCTGTAACCCCATTTAAATTAGTTTAAATAAACTCTGAAATTTAATTGCAACCACAATCCTTGTGGGATCGACCTGTACTTGCCCTTGTCTACCAGTTAGACACTGTGCACTTGCAGTTATTAAAATTAGGTTAAATTAACTTATTTATTTAGGTTAGTTAAATCTGCATCAATAGATAGTCAGAATCCTTCCATGCATTGAAAGCTATGAGTACTCGAGGATCAGTTTCGTCCACTCTTAGCTTTGGTGATTCCTCGGTTAACAACCGTGCCAGACCCAGTGTGATTAGGTAGAAAAGCATCTTCTGCTGCCACCTTTTGAAGTTTAAGCCAACAAACTTCTCAAGCTTTTCGGCGTGATTTACCGAAAAAGAAATCGGTGTAATAACGGCGGGCACTTGTGCCTCATAACTGCTTGGAACTTGACCCGCAGGTGTGTTCTCGGCCGCAGCCATATTCACATTCTGTCCCAACGGCACAGGTATTTGTCCAATATTAATTACCGGAGGGTTCAAAAGAGGATGTATATTAAGTCCGTTATTGTTCCCATTGTTTCCAGCGTTAAGATTAATATTCTCGTTTTCCATCTCTACAAAAGAAGTCAGAAGATTAGTATTGAATAAAATTCAATTAATCTGAAAATAATTGAACAAATTATTTTCCAATTCTGAATCTGTAAAAAATAATAAGATGACAAAATTCCAATATTAGGAACCAATTAATAAGACACGACAGAATTGGTTCCAAAAGTAATTAAATTTAAGAAACTGGAAATAACTTCTTAGTGTTCTGCAACCTGTTAAGAATTTTAAAGGACGAGTACACTTTAAGAATGTCAGAAAAAGTATTAACGTAAATAAACAAATTGCGAATAATATTAAGTTGTATAATGAGAACAAAAACAAGTCAAAATGAAACCTTAACAGGAACCGAAACCACACAAAGGAACTCCAGAAATGTAGGAGAGTCGAGGCCTGTTTGACAGTGTCCTTAAAGTGTATTCGCCCTCCCACGGGTGCTGGAATGAATGAGCGTACACCTCCCAGGATACAACGACAATTGAACTAGCACCATGCACCGGAGGTCTAGTGGCGGGCGAACTTGAACTGGAGTCTTTGTCTATCACTGGAATTTGACAGAATAACAGAAGGAGTAGAATAATACATTATGGAGAGGAGAATATAGAGGAAAGCTCAACTCCTATATATTTCTTTTTTTTTAGGAGAGAATGAGAGCTCTTTATATAGAGTTCATAGGGAACAAACAATTGAATGTCATTAAAACCAAAACCTTTGGCTTTTCAAATGCATAACCTTTGGCTTTTCAATTTGCACAAAGTTAATACAAAAACCTTTTGTATTACCAAAGTTAATGCCAGGCTATTCAATTTATCACAATGAGTGACAATTTCTTATTCACCCATAAAATGGTGTCAAACCATATTTTCCAACAGTTTTCGCCTTCAAAATTATGGTAAAGCTTAATATAAACTTAGAATTCCCTTCACTTCGCATGAGGTACTTGAATTGCCTGACCGATCAATAACCTGTCAAAGACATCTGTTGAACACCAGTATTATGTGTTAATTTTTATAGGACAATTGACTTGAAGAGTAGTTCCAAACTTCCAATGCCTATAACTTTGGTATAAAGTTACGATATGCACAATACACTAAAAATGATTTTTAATGAATATATATACCATGTACTAGGAAAATTAACGACGAAAATATATTCTTTGAGAAACTTTGTATGTACCCGAGATAACGTCATGCCCATTTTGCCTTGCATAAGGAGCCTAAACCGAAGATCTTTAGCATAAAAATCATCTCCAAACCAATGTTCATCGATGTCCACAAACTCATCCTCTATTATACTCTTAATTTCCTTTTGAAAATGATACGCCACTCCAAACTTTTGAATTGCATCAACAAAATCGAGCTTAGCTACTGCATACATTGACCCTTAGTTGAGCATACACATTATATTCGTCTTTAATTCCTCTGTTTGATTCTTATGCTTGTCTTCCTGCAAGTAGTGATTAATAAATCACGCTTCAAGTTTACTCATTCAAAGAGTTATCATTATATACAACTACACATAGGGGTGGGTATGGTTGCTATGGGATAGATCTCATCTCATTTCAAACGGATTCGGGACGAGATGATCATATATTAAATAGTCTTCCAATGAAGTATGACAAAGTGATAATTGAGTTATATAAAACCGATATGCTTTTATACTCTTTATTTTAATGATAAGGTTCGAGAATCCTCAAAACCCCAACTTACTTTCCAAAGACAAAAAAATAAAATAAAGAATCATGTCACATTTCTGTGACTTGATAATAAAATGGGTCATGTTCCGATTTACTACAGAAACCTTAGGGGCATTTTTGTCAGTCTGACCTAAACCCCACTCACCACCCAAAACAAAAATCTCAATCTCTACAATACCGACTCCCCCCCCCCCACCCATTGAAACCCTAACCTCTATAGAGTTTCATTAGAGAGAGTTACAATAGTGAAGATAACCAATGACATTTCTGCTTACGGTGTCTCGAACGCTTTTGAGTTGTCTAATGATGATTCCTAGGTCATTAATGAAAAAATGCTTCAGCAGTCTAAAGACATTGGTTGGATCACTCTCCTTCTATTTCTATTAATGTCAGCGAACTAGTCGGGTTCCTAATTTTCTCTCCTATTACCGTTAGCCCTGCCCTTGCCATGGGTCCAAAAAGCTTCAATCCGTTTCCTAGCAAGTCGTACTCATGCTCTATTTCTGTGACCCGATAATAAAACGGGTCGTGTTCCGATGCACTACAGAAACCTCAGGGGCATTTTCGTCATTTTGACCTAAACCCCACTTACCAACTACCCAAAGCAAAAATCTCAATCCTACAACACCGACTCGTCCCCCCTCATTTAAACCCTAACCTCTATAGAGTTTCATCAGAGAGAGTTACAGTAGCGAAGAAGTGGAGAAATAATGGCGTTTCGAGCAGTAGCGATGGCGATTCGAAGACAACAACAACGCAGTGCTCTAGCCAACATGAGGGGTTTGTGTAGCTTTACATACAACACACCCGTCGAACCAACAACCCTACACATCCCTCCTCCTCCAGCCACCACCGAACCCTCTTCAAGGAGTTTCCTCTTCAATCCACCACCCAATCCCAACGCCGTTGACGTTCCCAAGGCTGAACCCTCCACCAATCTCTTCGTATCGGGTGAGTCTCTTGTAAACTCTGTTTTTCAGTTTTGAATTCTAGGCTTTTGGTTGTTTAAGTTTTGATTTTTATCGGTAGAGATAGTGGGGTAGGTTTTTTAAGTGTTGGGTGATTGGTAGGAAGGTTTAGTTGAAATTTGTCAGAAAGTTTGTATTTTTATGAAAATTTGTGGGAGTAAAGAGAGGGGTTAAGGAAGTTTATGTTAAATTTGTCAGAAAATTTGAATTTTTATGAAAATTTTTAGTAGTAAGTATGGTGGGGGTGAGTTTTGAAGTCTTTGTGGAAGGGGGTTTATGTTTTGAGTTGGGGAAGCTTGGTGAGAAGAACTACCCGCGAGATATTGTCATTGTTGGGGGTTCGGGCAACTTCACTAAGTTGTTATAGTGATTAGGCATGGCATCATATATCAGATGTCTCTTCATTTACTTCTAAGTCAGGTCCAGTTGAGCGCAGAACCTTGGGCTCTATTTCACGAAGTCAGTCAGTATTTTTTTGCTTTGTTCTGTACTTGAATGGAACATGGGCATTGGATTGGATCTAGCAGATTTTCAAACCTAATTTATTACCTCCCCGGGATCAGCTGTGGAGTACACACATTCTTGTTTTATTGTTTGGTGAATTTGATATGATACTGGTGTAAGTGTTGAATGTGTTTTACAACGGAGGAATCTAACTTAGGATTTTGTAAACACTAGTTTTCAATAGATGCTTATAGGATCTACTAAAGTCGCCACCTTATGAATCCAAATAACATAATTTTCTCTTGTGAAAAACTAAGCATATGCTTCACATGGTAATCTATCTTGAATGGAATGTGTGTTAGTTAGGGTAGATATATCGATTTGATCTAGATTAGCCAACAAACTAATTTGGGGTTCTCATGTGGGAAAAGCTATCCTCCAAGGAAACCCTTATCTATACCCCTATTTTAACTTGGCCTCTCATTTCCCCTATATTTAGGGCATCCATACCATCCCCAAATTCTAAAAAGTATTAAAAAACTCCAAACTCTTTTAATTTGTTAAATTAAAATTAATAATAATAATAAAAAAATATATAAATAATAGTATATTGAAATTAATAATAGTATATATTTAGTATATAATTATATTAAGTTGAAATTAATAATGTTATAATAGTATAATTGAAATTAAATTGATATAAAAAAGTAGAAGATATATTTAAATATTGATAAAAAAGTTTAAGTAGGGAATATGGTTGGAGTGATGAAGAAATAAGGGATCCCTAAATTTAGATTTTGGCTATAATA
The DNA here is from genome assembly GCA_003290165.1 of Berberis thunbergii. Taxonomy (NCBI): domain Eukaryota; kingdom Viridiplantae; phylum Streptophyta; class Magnoliopsida; order Ranunculales; family Berberidaceae; genus Berberis; species Berberis thunbergii. Next base: position 60,180 of record QNQO01011132.1, on the reverse strand, counting down.
GGGTATCAAATTTAGTTTTTACCTGTGGAAATGCTCTTAGGAAGATGAGAGAAAGAGATTTGGTTTGGAAGAGGCTTTACACAGAAGGGTTCTAACAAAAAGATATGTTTTTGATCACTAAGCCAATTGATCTCTTTGTGGCTTTGCTCAACGGATAGCTATCATGAAGCTCGAGTGAGGGGATCGAGTGGAATGCAGGAGGATAAGTGGATCATGGTTGGCGAATCCCTTTTGAGGTTGAGGAGTTAGCAAATAATTTGATCAACTCTGCCAGAATAGTAGGTGGATTCGATCAATTTATTCCTAATGAGGTCGGATAACTCTCATGAGATTTGCCTCTTTAGCATGGGCTTGATGAATGGGGAAATCCCAAAAATGAGGAGGCTAATAGAAGTGCTAAGTCGCCTCAGCATTAGGGTGTCAAGGAGCTGTGCAGTTAAAATGGCGTTATAATGTCGATATAATGCTTAATGGGGGTGAACCATTACGTTATGACATTTTCACGTTATGGTATCACAACTCCGATATAACAGCGTTATATGACCGCTATTGATATAACATTTTGTTCCAATACATAAAAAGTAAAAATTTACTCATTTCATTCTCGATCGATCGAGCCAGTACCCTAGACTCATACGAAAGAAGAAAGATAAGAGCTCGCCGTTGCCAATCGACGGAGAACCAGACAGAACAATAGAAGAAGGGAAGTAGACGAATAGTCGATCGTACTCCTTGTTGCGATCTCTCTTATACGAAGGGAAAATTTTTTATTAATGTTTTTTTTAAATTTAATGTTATGATTCTTTTTTACTCTATAATACATTAAATCATTAATACTTTGTGGGGATATCAAAAATATATTTAAAAACTATTCCGTTATATCTCGATCAACCTGTTATAATCTACAACGCTCTTGGATCGTTATGGGTTCGTTATCCGTTTTAACTACATAGTCAAGGAAGCTTGTTCTTGGGATGACAAGACAATCATTCACGGCTAAATGCATCTTTGAGTTATTCTTGCAGGCAATGCATGTGCAACCCCACGCAGGCCCGTCCTATCTTCACAACCATGCCTTTCTGATTAAAACAGGTTCTGCCAAGAGCGAATTTTCTCTTATGGACATTGGCACATGGAAGAACTCTCGCCATTGATAACCTTGTTTGTCTTGCACTTATCCCCAATTATCATGAGCAATGTGGTAAGTACAAAGTGTTGGAAATATGTTTTTAAAAATTCAAGTGGGGGGTTGTTGAAAATATGGCTTTTTAAAATAAAAGAAAATGGGTGTGAACCTGGATTTGAACCCTGAATCTCTTTCTGATTTTAGTCTTTGGATCTCTCTCTTTAATATTAGTTCCATATCTACTATACAACTCTTTGTGGTAGAGTTTATAAGGAGAGTGTTAGGACTTGGGCTTGGACCCCTTGGGGTACCGTACTTTTGTGAGGAGGGAGAGATAGACTCGAGCCCGCCGCCGTCCGTCCGGGTCGGGTCATTAAGAGAATAACTCATTCTTTTTGCTACGAATTTATGAAGAAGGAATGAATCCAGACAGAATTTTGTACATGAATCTAGACGTCTTCCTATTTCCACGTTTTTTCTTAAATGCGATTACGTTTAGATTTTCCATGCATTGCGCCATGATTTTTGCCCCACATTTTTAATGCAAATATGTATCTAGACGTTTTCTCATTCTCCACGTTTTTCATGCAAATGCATCTAGACAGGACTTTGTCCATGTATCTAGATGCTTTTCTAAATTCCACATGTTTATCATGTTTTTATTTAATTAAATCCTCCACGCAATGTATTTAGTCATGTTTCTGTATTTCAATGAATATACTTTCTCATATAAATATAACACAACTTAGAGTTTAGAAAAAAATATAAGATATAAGAAGAGAAAATCAAAATAAGAATTTTTCCTTTTTCAATAAAAGAGATTTCATTTTGCAATTAGTTAATTCATTTTGTATTTCAATCAAATAAGTGTTTTTAGCTTTGTTAAATTATTTACGATGTATTGATGATTTCGAGCAAAAACAAGTGTTTAAGGGTGATAGTATTCCGTTCATCAAATGTGCAATTGTTTGAACGAGACAGAAGATTCTGGGCTGTTTTATCCTGGGGACGGCGGGGCTAGTACACTGCTTGCACAATCTTGGGCAGAGCCGCGAAACGTCTTAAAGAGAGCGACCTAGTCCGCGACTCAACCCAAGAACAAATTGGTACCTTCGTTCCTAACTTTTTATTTGAATCTTATACAGCAGTTGAATCTTATATAACAGTCACAACAATTTTAATCAATACATTGTAAATAAATAAACAATACGAAAATTTCTTCTTTGATAGAAATGCTAAACAAAAACAAAACTAATTACAAGACGAAATCTCTTTTATTGCAAAAAGGAAGAACTTTTGTTATGCAATTTAATTCCATGTTTTGTTATGCAAATGAATCTAGCCGATTTTTGTGTTTTGAACGAACTTTATTTTCCCTATAAATATAACTAGAGGAGATTGTGTATGAATAAAACACCATGCTTTAAAATTAAATTTCATAGAATTTTAATTAAAGGTGCTGCTCTTTTAGACTTTCTGAGTTGAAATATTATGAAATCTGAATGAATAAATTTCATTCGAACATTTCGTGAGAAGTGAACAATATCATCTATCAAGGAATTAATTCATGAAAGAGCCGCGAAACGTCTTAAAATTGTTGTGACTGTTGTATAAGATTCAACTGTTGTATAAGATTCAAATAAAAAGTTAGGAACGAATGTACCAATTTGTTCTTGGGTTGAGTCGCGGACTAGGTCGCTTTCTTTAAGACGTTTCGCGGCTCTGCCCAAGATTGTACTAGCCCCGCCGTCCTCAGGATAAAACAGCCCAGAATCTTCTCTATCTCGTTCAAACAATTGCACATTTGATGAACGGAATACTATCACCCTTAAACACTTGTTTTTGTTCAGAATCATCAATACATTGTAAATAATTTAACAAAGCTAAAAACACTTCTTTGATTGAAATACAAAATGAATTAACTAATTGCAAAATGAAATCTCTCTTATTGAAAAAAGGAAGAACTCTTATTTTGATTTTCTCTTCATATATCTTATATTTTTTTCTAAACTCTAAGTTGTGTTATATTTATAGGAGAAAGTATATTCATTGAAATACAAAAACATGACTAGATACATCACGTGGAGGATTTAATTAAATAAAAACATGATAAACATGTGGGATTTAGAAAAGCGTCTAGATACATGGACAAAGTCCTGTCTAGATGCATTTGCATGAAAAATGTGGAGAATGAGAAAACGTCTAGATACATGTTTGCATTAAAAACGTAGGGCAAAAATCATGGCGCAATGCATGGAAAATCTAAACGTAATCGCATTTAAGAAAAAACGTGGAAATAGGAAGACGTCTAGATTCATGTACAAAATTCTGTCTAGATTCATTCCTTCTTCATAAATTCGTAGCAAAAAGAATGGGCTGCTCTCTTAATGACCCGACCCGGACGGACGGCGGCGGCGGGCTCGAGAGTCTATCTCTCCCCTCCTCACAAAAGTGTGGTACCCCCAAGGGGTCCAAGTCCTAACACTCTCCTTATAAACTCTACCACAAAGAGTTGTATAGTAGATATGAAACTAATATTAAAGAGAGATCTAGAGACTAAAATCAGAAAGAGATTCAGGGTTCAAATCCAGGCTCACACCCATTTTCTTTTATTTTAAAAAGCCATATTTCCAACACAAAGTGTCCCCTAAATCTAGAGCATACATGTTCTTCTTGCGTGACTTATATTTAGAGGTATGGGATCTGATAATCAGGGAACCAAATGTCAAATGCAACGAAGGTGAATGATGGAATTCAAAGTTGGGGTAACAAATCTTTCAATGCACTGGGAAATTAGGACTGGGATATACTTTTGGTAGCAGTTATTGTGACGTTTCTCTTGTAGGTTTAGAGAAATTCATTTTTCTGATTGCATGTGTAGTTGGGAACTTAGCATTCTCAGACACCTGATGTGTACTTTTGTTTTTAGTTGTCAATGTTAGTGTTCTTTTTCCACTGAGTTCTACCTTTGTCTTCTCATATAAATACCATACCCTATTTTTCTGGTACAAGTTATTGTGGCAATTTGCATGGGCAAATGGTAGAATCTATAAAGGGCACTCCACTCTAAATAATTTTGTGCTTTAACTTGGGGAATCATGGACATCTCTTTCTCAGAGTGTGTTTGATTGGGGTAGACCTATGTATAAAAAAAAAGTGTCGACATTGTGTCAGATACTTGTGTCGACACTCACGGATATTTCCATTGAACATTTCATTCTTATCTTTATTTATCTTTGAAAATTTTCAGATATATATTAGTGTTACAAATATATTATGGCAAGTTTGTAGTACATGAGTAGCAATATTGACCTACAGATGAATGAATATGACTGCTAGTTTAAAATTTTATCGCTAAAATGTAAATTGTACTAAAATGTACAAGCTTGTCGTTATCGTATTGTGTTATTGCCAACGTGTCGATACTGATACTCATTTTCGTTACGTAGGGTAGACTTATTTCTAGGATGATCTCTTGTTATCTTTTATTTTCTTCTTGCAAGTTTCTCCTACGCTTTGCTATTTTTCAATAAAAAGCTCGTTTTACTAAGCTCAAAACATAAAATAATAAATCGATCGATTGTAGGCCATATTTTTAAATGTTGAAGGAGGCTCATTGCCAAAGGTCATCTCAGGACTTGCAAATATTGCTTTTAAAAATTTTAGGGGGGGGGGGGCATGGGACGGGGTGGACCTCATTCCAATATCATCCAGTTGCTCTATTTTTAAGACGGGATGGATCTCATTCCGACCTCGTTCCATCCCAAATGGGTTCGGAATGGGATGAACATGATATATAACAAGTGCAATCAAGTCAGAGTGGACATTGTTCGCACGTGGATGACGAATATGTTTGATAAAAGAGTGTATAAAAATGTGGTATTATAAACCAAATTGAATGTCCTAAAGTATTTTAAATTAAAATAGTAGCACGTGGTGTTAGATTGTAAACTAAAAAATAAACATGGATTCAATAGAAAGAGTCGAGGGCATGTCATTAAGGATCATGGACAATCCAAATATTTATTTTCACATAACTCTTATGGGTTTTGAGACTGAAAATTTTTAGACTTGTATTTAGACAGTTAATTATTTCATCCACTTAGAAATTTACAACGGTTTAAACTGAAGAATGTCATAGTTATTCATGAGGGTGTATTAGATCCATAGTTACACAAAACCAGAAATCGTTATATAAGATTGTCGCATTACCATCTTAATGTATTATCAAATAGTTGAAATGAGTCATTTAGCTACAAGACCATTTGTAAATTTAGATTAACTTTGTAAATTAAATTTGAGTCTTTGAATCCAATAAAATCATATTCTGCTATAGCATCAACAAGGCCCAGCCCAATCCACATGCTGTGATGAATCTTTAATACAAATCAATCATTCCTAACTATTCTTCTTAATTAAACATTTATATTCATTCATGTCACCTAATCATCATTGGCTTTCATGGATCCCTTAAACTATTGGTATATCTTAGTAATATTAAAATATTATAATTAATAATAAAAATTAAGTAAATAAGTTCAGGATGGGATGGCAGGATTGCAAATCTCCATCCCGTCCCTCTCGATTTTTTGGGTCATTTTAGGATTAATCAAACCCATCCCAAACTTATTTATTTAATATTAATATTATTATTATTAATTTTAATACTTTAATTAGGAATGCAATTTTTTCACTTCGCAATCGAGTTTGGAGAAGACAAAGAAACTTATACTTCTACCAACCTGTGATGGAAATTTGAGTTCCATAGGTCCATTTACACTATATATTAGTACTTTGAATTATTCAACCCTGTCTCAAATGTTGATGTTATTATTGATGATGGTGATGTAGAATGGGATTATTGAAAACGAAGCATTTGTTGGTTGCATTGGTCAGAAATCATATTATTACAACGGTTAACAATGTGACTACTATTTTTTTTTTCCATGAAATCAATCGCTAATGAGTCATATATCTTCAAGCAAGGAAATATAATCTTTATGCATTATTCTCATGAAATGGTAGCTGGTTCACTAATTAAAGGAAAAATGAGGCCTCCGATTTGACAAAAATTTCAACTTTGTTTCATTCTTTATCAAGTAATGCCTGAAACTAACTAGATCCCAAAAAACATAATGGTCAGAAATAAAGTGGTATTTTTATTCATAAAATCTGACCTGTTTTCATTATGACGATAGAGAAACTTTATTTCCTTGTCAAAGTTATCTTTATTGCATTGTTAACATTAGGTATCTTATTTTTTTTCATAGATGAAACTTTTTCATTTTTTCAATTCCTATGACAAAATCAAGTTGTTTGTTCTTTTTTCTATTTAATTTTTTTAACTAGCATTTTCATCACTTGTGATCATAAAGTTGTTTATATCATGCTCATCCTATTCCATCTCGAACTCGTTTGGGATGGGATGAGGTAGGGATGAGGTCTATCCCATCCCCTCCGATGCCCACCCTTAGATTTTAGACCAAACACATATGTTACATGCTTTTTGAACCTAAATGTGGCCTGTTAGTGATTTTCTATCTTTAGGGAGTGACTTAAACTTGAAACAATAATTTATGGAGCTGACTTAGGATTTTTGGGACCATATTACATCTTTATTATTATTGTTTTCAGATTATACTGTGGATGTTCTTAATGTTTTGATGTTGACTGTAAAATCAATGTTAGCTGAAGTTGGCAGATGCTACTGTTTATAAGGCAGGTTATTTCGATTTGACAGTGTCGGTATGGTACATGTCTGGCTCATTTTCACATCCTATAGGATTCTACGTTGCATGACTAGTTTATTGAGGCTTTACTCGACATATGTTGGGTTCTTATCCCAAATCTTGTTTACATATCATATTATTTAATACAGGGCTCAGTAAACGTACAACAACAGAAGCACTTAAAGAAGCTTTTGCAAAATTTGGTGAAGTCCTAAATGGTATGTATTGCCTGTGTAAGAAATATAGGGGAGTTTGTTTGAATTGAAAATGTAGTCTCAACTTATCCATATGTGCAGCAAGAGTTGTGACAGACCGCAATTCAGGATATTCCAAGGGATTTGGCTTTGTAAGATATGCTACTATAGAGGACGCAGCCAAAGGAATAGAGGGCATGGATGGAAAAGTAAGTGAATATTGGCTTCAGTAATACCAACCTCTTTATGTATGTACATCACATGAGCATAGGTGGTTTTGGAATAAGGGCCGAGTTTTTCACTGTGAATGATTTAAACAGCATTAGTATATGCAGAATCTAGATACCAAATCTTGTGTCTTATTTATTTTTACTATTAACATTTTATATGATTGAATTGTGCAGTTTCTGGATGGTTGGGTTATTTTCGCGGAGTATGCGAGACCTAGACCACAACAGCCACCTCCAGAAAGGCAGTATGGCAATGGAACACCATATCAGAGATATTGAATTGCATTCATATTCAGGTAGCATTTTCAAATCCATTTTTAAGAGCGTCTCATTCCGAATTGTCATTTATCCGTATGGAGTACAAAAGGACTGCCTGCTGATGAAGGAAAGTTGACATTTCCTCACTCATTGGTAGAACAATTTATTTGGAGGGAGTTGACATTTGTAGTTTTTACCATAAACATAAATAAATTAATTCAGACTAATTTATGGAGTAGTCCTACTCTACTTTAGTTTCAGTTATTGTGATCTGATTATAGTAAATGCAAAAAGGACGTAGGGTTGTGTTAATATTGTTATTGGAGTACTGGATTGATGATTTCCTTTAGAACTCTAGAATTGCAAAAATTGTGAAGTCATATTAGGAAGTTTGTTTTGTTTGGGAATGTTTACTATTTTACATCTCATAGTTGTCTTAGGATAGAGTTTAGAAAACTATGTTGTTTTTGGATTTTAATTCTCGTAGTTGGTCTTGATTTGTATTTGAGATCTTAAGTAGATCTTATTGTTTGTTGATTAAATAAATTAGATTTGAATTGGGTAGGAATTATGAGAAGTTATGGCTACCTGAGTGGGTTGAATCCGTTCTCAAGCACGCTTTGCAGTCATTTTCGTCAATGTTTTTTTTTTTTGCTGATTGCCTTCCTCATCAAACCTGAATGCCATTTTACCGGAGATTTAACCCATTTATTATCCCTACGCATCCTTGAATTGGTAGGATCCAGAGTCTCTCTCGTATGTCCTTCTCTAGCTCACTGAAAACTCCCAGTTATCCTTAGATTTGAGATAAGAGTGGGAGCATGTAGGTATTTAGTTTAGCTTTGTAATTGATATTTTAATGTTAGATCACTGAATTAAGCAAAAATGTTAATTGCAAAAGCAATCTCAAATTAAATTGCGGCATCAGGAAGCCAGCTCTCCTCTACCACAAACACAAACAAATACACACAAGACACTCATTGCAGCAATCTTTTAGATAAACTGAAAAGATCAAGCCCAGCAAAAGTATTAGAATCGATGCATGCCTTCTGGATGGAGTGACTTTCTTGATAAATAAGGTCAAGGTATCCTCGTAGAGCATCATATTGCTTCTTCAATTTCAGCACTGCAGCTTTCACCACAGCTAATTCACTTTTTTCTTTTGAGCAGCCTCTTTCAACTCATAAACCCTTGCGCGCTGCACAAAATGTGCTTTCAATACTTCCAAGTACTTTCGTAGCCACCCGATATTGTATTCCATCATCTCGGCATAAGATATAACTGCCTCCCATATATCAAGTTTCTCTTGAGACAAGTCTTGCAGGTCCAGATGCTCCATTTCTTGAACAAGCAACAAAATTTGGTGCAAGCTTGCAGATACAGTGAACTCCAACCCCCTGGGAAATTTTTTCGGCCTTAAATGACCAAAATGCTCAACAACTTTCTTATACAACTCCGCATAGGAGGCAAGCACCCGTGTTCCGTCAATGTTGATCATGCCATTCACCGTAGTGTTATTCACCTTGCTATAAGGACTCATTTCTTTCGGATGATCAACCTGCAACCCTGTTAGATTCCTCTGTTTTGATTCTGAAGCACCTGTACACACGACTACTGGTGTTTTTTCCACTGCTTTAACTAGTCTTTGACGCTTTTTTGGTGAGTTTTCCTCATCCTTACACTTGTGTTGATCGGTGAAATTGTTTACCTCCGAAGGGCATGCATTGGATTTACCGTGAGATGGTCGTAACTTGTTTAGAAATGCATACTGTGTAGGGTTGTCTTTAGATGTGGTATCATCATTTCCCAAACCTGCTTCAAATTTTTTTTGACACATGTTCAGAAAGAGGGTTAAGGTTGGATCAATTTCTGCTCGTTTAGGTTGGTGTAAGCAAATGTTTTCAGCACTGGCGAAGGTTTTTCCCCAGCATTAGGACCGGTCTGCCAGAAAAGAAGAAATCTGCATGTACATTGGTCCCTTTTGTGGAGATTATAACACACCTGAATGATTAAAAACACGAATTAAACTTTCATAAACTAAAAAGGGGAGGAGGATTTGGTTTAAGTTTTAAAGAGCGCGCTCACCTCCTCGACTATAGCATCATAAAACCTAACATCGTCTTGGACAAATTTGTGCGAAGCACAAACTGCCATCCCTTCTATCACTTTCCGGCACTCATAATCCTGCAGTTGCTTCGTAGTAATTTGAAACCTTTTTTCGAAATCCAGAATTTCATTCAGACTCTTAAAATTGCTCACCCCATAATAATCATCATGGTCTTCTCCAAATTCACAATACTTTATGATTAAGCTCTCATCCACCAAAACCAGTCTCACCAAATACCAAGAGCCATCTTCAAATCTGAAATCTATACCTGAATCTGAATCCTCAGCTGTGTGAAACTTGGCATAGTTGGAAGCCATTTTCGATCTCTCTCTCTCTCTCTCTCGAAATTATCTCAAAGGCTGATGAAAGAATGTTTTATAAAGCTTTTGCAGTTCAGACATTCAAGCCAAACGCATGATGAGCTTCTTGTTGGTCCTTTTTAATGATTAGTCCAAGCCAATACAAAATTACTCACACCAAAGTGAAGGGAATCTATGGGACCGTAGCAATTACATGATCGTTTTTTATTTGTTGGGATAAAAGATATGAACAAGGGTCTTATATATTGGAGGTTTCCTGGCATATTGCGGTACACATATTTATATGGTGGGTGGTGTTTTGGCATATATAACGTAACATGTGAAACCTAACTAAAGTCAACTAATGAATTGAAGAGTAGTTTTCACCACATGTTAACAAAATTCGGATGAAAAATGCCTCGCATACTGTAATTCGGAAATTTTCTTTTCCAAACATCTAACTGTCAATCAAAGTTTAATTAAACCCGAGTGAACCTAATTAATCCTATAGAAATAGGACCTCAACTACCCTCATTTGGATTAATATGTATTTTGCATGACAATCTACTAATGTTTTCTATTCGTCTTTAAAATTGCACATGTTTTGCATTGTGCAAAACACGTTTTTAATTTATAGTCTTCTACTATTATGTTTGAGTTGAAATTTTGAGAAAAATTGAATACCAACATTAGAAACAATGTGTCACAGTTTCAGTTCATTTTGACATTTGTGCCTCGATCCACACTAAGTGGGAAAAATGAAATTTCTCTATAAATATCACGTGGTGAGAGAGGGCCCACCTTGGGCTCAACACAAGCTGGCCGATAGGCCGGCTAGCACCCATTGTCTAAGACTACATGCTTGTGATTGCTATTTAAACACTCATAAAGACCATTTATCAATATATTTAATGGCAATCACATAAAAACGGTTTCAAGATGGTCCAAAACTTGGACACATTGTTTCCATTATTAAAGTGTGATTTTCACGAAAATTCAGCTCAAACGAGTTTAAAAAAAAAAAAAAAAAATTTAAAAAACAATTTTTTTATTTGCTAGGGACTAAATGTAAAATTATGAAATGGTGTTCCGTTTGTTCTGAATTAGGAGTATGAGAAACTCCAAGCCCAATCCCCTTTAATCCTATTGTGGAGAATACTCATAATTGTTGTTTCATCCCTTAGGTAGGTCAACTTGACGACATTTTAGGATCATGAGGACTAACTTTCATAGGACTAATATTATCACACAACATGAATTGCAAGTTAATCTCCCTTAAAGATGTCTTTTAAAATTTGCTAGGGATCCGTTTGTTTCATAGAAAATAGACACTCGAGGAAAAAAACAATTTGCAAATAAAAATTTAAAGAAATTTTATTTACATTACATGTGTTTGGTCGTGTCATGTTAATAGAATAAAACTTGCGGAATAATGAAAATTGAAAGATAATGTTGAAAATAAAATAAAATAAATTGAACGACAAATAAATCAATGATAAATGAACAAAACGATAAATAAACGAAACATACTTTATTTTCATCAATCAACTATCTAACAATGAACAATTTTATGTCTTATTTGTATCTAACCTACTTCTAAAACAAACTCTAAACCTAATAAGAAATTGTGTCTTAATAATATTAGAATTTTTAATTAGCTTAAAATACCATTATTACTAATATTACTAAATATCATAATTATATCACATGGATATAATCTTAAATAATCAAATATTTGTCCTATGCGATAATAGGTTGATTGTGATGGCCAATGGTGTTATGGTCGAGTGGTTAGGGTTGTGTGGGTTTATCCCCCACGTCCTAGGTTCGAGACCCGCCGGCGGCATGGTTACTTTCTTATGGTGTTGACCTGTAGGTCGCACCTTGTTGATAGGTTATGAAATCCTATAAAAATTCAATTCGCTTTTCAAAAAAAAAAAGAGGTTGATTGTAATGCAATAGGGGAAGTGGGGGTTAATTTTGTAGACGATCATGATAAAATAGTAGAGGTTATGGTTGTGGTTGTAATTGAATCAGTGATGGAGGGGAGTAAGTTGTGGCATGACGGTGGGAGCGGTGGTTGTATTAATACTGGTTTGGTTTTTGTGATATGGCAGTGGTGGTGGTGGTGGTGGTGGTTGCGGTTGTGGTGATAGTGGTGTTGGTCTATCGTGGTATGGTCATGATTGTGCTATGGTGGCGGTCTTGGTGTTGGGCATTGCATGTTGGTGTGGTTCTGAAATTGAAATGGTGAGAATAAACGATAAATTTTTTTGGAAAATCTACATCACATAAAAATTGGTATGTTGATTTTTCACCCGTAAGACTGTTTTGGAAATTTTCAAATGTTTGTAATTTTCGATAAAATAAACACTAGAAATTTGAATTGTGTAAAATAAACATTTGGAAAAATATTTTTTCATAAACAAATGGATCTTAATGTTAAATAATTTACAGTTACGACATTTGTGGTGGGCTAAGGAGGCCTAAATTGATATAGTTTGCAATGAAGATGAAAAGGAGATTTGGAGTTCACGACGGATTGCTTGGACCTAATGATACGAGCGAGAAAGCTGAAGATGTGAAGAATCAAAATGCTCTTTACAAGCCCGAGCTTATAAGAATAGGAAAAGATGATTACTTAAGTAGGGCTTCAACCACGCACGTTGTAAAGAGTGGTGTGTTAATCTCATGGTTCCTTTATAAGATGGGATACTGTGATACCTGATTCCTGAGGAAGACGAGGGTAGTAGTTATGTTCAAATTTGGCTACCTCATGGAAGGGGTGTAATTGCATTAGTTGATGTCTCACACGCTTAGACGACAAAAAAATTTGTCCAAGAATTTGACGACTTGTGGTGTTAGCTTGATTAGTTGGGACATCGTGTAATAGAGGACTGATCATGAGATCTATTGAAGGTTATTTATTCCTTAATTCTCAATTCTAAGCAGTTAGACTTTATAGTCACTTTTTTGTTATGTTTTGAGCTTTTCACACTTTTATCCATTTTATAAATAATATTTGTGATTGTGTTTTAAAGAGAATGGGAAAAAACGGAAAAAAATCAAGCTTTGCAAAAAAAATGGCTTGAAAGTCAGGCTGCCTAGACAAACTCTTCCTTAATATTACTAAAGCCTTTTCGACTTAACTAGATGTTGTGGTAGATGGTCATATATTAGAGGTTCAAATTTCATCTGAATCAAATTTGTTGATCGGTTTAACATCACATCTCTATGGGTACGGTTAAGTCCGTTGATGCAATTTACCTATAATCAAAACCTAATTAACCTGACACTTTCAACTCCATGGTTTGATGCTTGGGTTTAGAATACAAGCTTGGAGGTAATGAGTGTTGCTATAAAACACCATTACTCCCATTTTTTATCATCCCCATTTGTTAACTAACACCACCATTGAATATTTAAATTTATCATTTCTGTTTGATTTTGAGCAAGATGTATGTGGATTCTTTGACTAACAACACTTCTTCACACCACTCTTAACCTCTCTTTCGGTTTGTTCAATCCCTTTATTCCTTTCTCTCCCAAACATCTTCTTTCTCCATTTTCAACTCTTTAAAGTAGGGCTAGCTAGTCTAGTTAATTGGCCCGTCCAGCCCAGACCAAGGACCAAACCGAATTTTACAGACCGAGCCAAGCCAGGTGACTTGGTTTCAGTTAACCGACATTTCAGGCCAATCTCGATCCAACCAATTTTTTCAGCCTATTTTTCCTTGTTATTGTTCAAATCTAATATTGGACTTTTCTGAGATTGCAAAGATCTCGCATAAAATACCAAATGATTTTTGGCCTGAGTTTTTGTCATCGTCGGCAAGGAGTATTGAAGAAGGGAAGACACTCATTGAAGAATCACATATCAAGAACTTACAGAAAACAGTGTTGGTAGGGTTCATGGCATCCTAGTTTTTAGCTGCATCACCGATCAATCACAAGTAGGGATGGCAATGGGGCAAATTTGGGAAATCCACCCCCGCTGGAGATGGCAGATCCCCAAATCTGCCCCAAATATCCGTTTGTACAAATTTTAAAAAACCATCCCCGATTAGGACGGGTTGACGAATATCTGCCCCGCCCAAATATCCATTTTTTTGTCTTTTTGCTTCCTGCAACACAGATCTCGAACGAACATAGCAGATCTCTGAACTGAATCCCTCACACTAGTCACCCAAACAACTCCTCACTAAATTCTTTATTTCTTATTCGAATCAAAGTAAAATATCGATCGACGCAGAGATGGTACTTAATTTCGATGGTCTGAAAAAGAGTTAAAGATATCTTACAGTTTCGATTACCATTGCAACCTTTTGAGTGTGTTAGTGAGCTCGAAGAGAAATAGAGAAGCTAGGGCACAAATTGATAACTTGTCAAGGGCAGAAAATATTTCGTTTCTTCAATTTTTCATTCAATTTCGAAGGTTTTACAAGGTCTTACATGCTCTGGTGAATCCGTCTCCACCCATCCACCCCCATCTCCACAAACTCCTCTTCCTGGCCATTGTTCTCCCAGCTAGTCTGCTTAAAAACATGTGCTCTCTACATATCTAATGGCTTGCTTCATCTATTGAGATTAGCAACACCAACTTGATTGGTGTTTCAAGAATTCTCTCGAAAAATGAGAAGGAGATGAATTCTCTAGAAGGATTGAGATAAAGATAACCAAGTAGAGTTCTCTAGAAGAGTTGAACAAGAGATGAAGATGTCAAGAATTAAGGCTATCTAGAGCCTTCCGCCACTAACCTTGTGAGCCTATAAATAGAGCCTTGGATCATTGCTGTAGAGTAGCTTGGAGGAGCTCAAATGTGTGTGTGGGAGGTGGTTGTGTGTGTAAGAAATTTGTGAGTTTATGTATTGTATTGTTGTAATATTGTCATTGTAATGTAAGATTAGTGTTTGTAATTGATCCTGGGAGCTGAAATGTTCAACAATTTGGTATCAGAGCGGGTTCAGCCGGAGTGGTATTCTTCATCGGAGCTTACAGTAGTATTCCTTAGAAGACGACACTACTCATAAGTACTGTACATTGTTTATATGTATGGTATTGTTCACTGTTCATACGTACGATCAGAGTGAGATTTTTGAGAAGATGTTCGTGGAGATTGTGAAGCTGATTGGTCATGGACAAGTGAAGCCATATTTGAGGTGTCACCCAAGCGTCGACAGTGTGTCCGTGTTCGTAGATGTAGCGGGTCCCCGTGAGTGGATTGGTAGGCAGGGTGATGAAGGCGATGTAGGCTACGACAAGGGATCGTCGCGTTGTGAGATGGGACGTTGGAGTTTTGTCACCATACCACAGAAAATGGTTATGCGGCGTAATCAAAGCGACATGCGATGTCTCGTAGTGCCATGGAGCACGTTGTGTGATTGTGCCATAGAACACGTTGTGTGGAAGTGCTAGAGAGCACGTTGTTATGTGAGAGTGCCAAAGGAACACGAAGTTGTGAGCCTGTGTGCCAAAAGAGCACATGAAGTTGATGATGTGTGCAGATCGTGTCCATGAATCAATTGGTCGAGATGTTGGTGGATCGTGATATTGGAAGAATGCAATGTGTGAACAAGAAGGTAGTATGAATGTGAAAATAGTGTGTGAACGTGAAGACCGGCAAATTGATGGTGAGTGAGAAGATAAAATGAGCAAGTTGGTGGGGATGCTGAGATTAACAACACCAACTTGATTGGTGTTTCAAGAATTCTCTAGAAAAATGAGAAGGAGATGAATTCTCTAGAAGGATTGAGATAAAGATAACCAAGTAGAGTTCTCTAGAAGAGTTTGAACAAGAGATGAAGATGTCAAGACTTAAGGCTATCTAGAGCCTTCCTCCACTAACCTTGTGAGCCTATAAATAGAGCCTTGGATCATTGCTGTAGTGTAGCTTGGAGGAGCTCAGTGAGGATCTCCAAGGAGCTCAAATGTGTGTGTGTAAGAAATTTGTGAGTTTATGTATTGTATTGTTGTAATATTGAAATTGTAATGTAAGATTAGTGTTTGTAATTGATCATGGGAGCTGAAATATTCAACATCATCATCTTCCCCTGAATACAAAATCAAACTTAAGAAGAAATTGATGAAAATCAAACATAATAGGAGGAATCTTTAGGCATAACAAGATGTGTAGTGTGTCGATCTGGTCCTCCAAACATGTATGTTTGTAGAAGAAGTACAAGATTGAATAGGTTTTGTTGTCTAGCTTATTTGTGGAAAGACATGTCTAAAGAACAGAAGAGCATACGTGGAACCAAGAGCAGACACAACAACAGAACAGAAGAGAAAAAACAAGCAAGTCCATCAATTGGGTGTTATTCTATTAGAAAAAGAACAACGGAGAGCTAAAGTAGCAGAAGAGAAGAAATTTTCAGGGGTGGTAGAGTCCAGTGTGAGATAGATTCGGTTCCGATTTTTTTTTTAAAGGGTTAGGGGTATTTTTGTAATCTCTATACTTAAATAGATATTCGTGGGGCAGATATGGCCAAATCTGTATTTGTCCTCAATATTTGATGGATGTTGTTTAGATATCCGTGTCTGCTCCGAAATTCATATAGGCGCATCCAAAATTGCCTCAATCGGGGAGGGCAGGGCGGATTTCTGTGAAAATCTGCCCTTAGGTCATCCTAATCACAAGGAGTGGTTCCACACAGTAACACAATGATGGAGTGATTCAATTTCCTTGATCGTTGGCGATGATCTCCACCCGATTGTGCTGCCACACACCGATGCACGAGTAAGTTCTTCATTGATTTCTTGTTGTTTTTTAATCGAGCAGAAAGGAGAAGAGGCGAAGTCAACACAGAGGAGGGGTCTGTGATTCTATGCAGAGGAGGAGGCAGAATCGACGCAGAGGATTAGGAGGAAGAGTCTGTGATTCTGCGCAAAGGACGAGGCGGAGAGGAACGGGACAAAGATAGAAATGTGAATAAAACCCTAGGCCTAGAAAAAAAATTTCATTTTTAACTATTTATATTTAATTAATTTTTAAGTACCAAGGCACTCGGCAGGTTCTGGAAATGGAAACCGATAACTGGACCTAGCATTTCAAGCCAAGCTGAATTTTTTGGATGGATTATTAAAATAAAAATAAAAAGTTTGGCCTGGACCGGTCTGTTTGTTCCCTTTTTTTGTTCTAAATACCCAACCCTACTTTGAAGTTGGTGCTTTGAATCTTGAAAGATTTAAGGATGATTTAGAGGTTCAGGGGGAGATTATGATGAGGAAATGCAAAAAAAAAAAAAAAAAAAAAAAAAGTAATAAATAAACTGCGACCAATAAGATTTTGCGTTAATCTTCCAGCATAGTCTGCGAAATTAAGCTTTAATCTTGCAGTATGGGCTGTGTTTGGGCATAATTATGACATATACTAACTATAAATCAGTAGTTGTTAGAGAGTACAACATACCTTGAAGAACACTGAAGAATGCAACAACTACGAACTTGAAGAACAACACGAACCAATTTGTCTTTCGCACGAAGAAACTCAACTTGAAGAGCTGCCACAAACTATGAACCACAAGTACAAAACTATTCTATCTCGCACAAAGAACCACGCAAACCAATTTTTCATTCTTCCTCTATTTTTAGACAAGTCACATCAACCATTGATTTAAAAATCTCTTCCAAGTCTCTCCCCACACTCGAAATGTCTTGTAAATCTTTTTTCTCTCCCTAAAAAACTCTCAAAATCCTATTAAATTTGAAACTCTTAAACTCAAATTCAATAAATATTCATAACTTAACATAACAGACAAATCCAAACTCAAACCGAAAAAATGAAAAATATGGTAACTTTCGAATCAATTTAAACCATCAATTGAGATTGATTTTCAAACTCATCAAAACAATAACGTTGTAGTATTCTGAGTTATCTAATAAACACAACTTGAATCACTTGAAAATGTTTTGAACTTAGGAAGTTATGGTTATTTTACTAAAATCGCGCAAATCTGTCCAAAAAATAAAAACATAATAGTGTTTCTGAATTTCGGCCAATTTATGTTTTCGATCAATACCGATTCTCAAGTTAATCAAACACAAAAGTTGTAGTACTCTCAGTATTCTAATAAACACAACTTGAATCATTTAAAAATATTTTGAAATGAGCAAGTTATGGTCGTTTTATTAAAGTCGTGCAAAACAGAAATAAAAAAATAAATCAGTTGCGAACGGAAATTTTGTTTTTTTTTTCTGTTTTGCGCGACTTTACAAAAACGATTATAATTTGCTCATTTCAAAACATTTTCAAGTGATTCAAGTTGTGTTTATTAGATAACTGAGAGTACTAAAACTTTTATATTTGATCAACTTGAGAATCGATCATGATCGAACACATAAGTTGGCTGAAAGTCAGGAACACTATTCCGTTTTTATTTTTCGAACATATTTACACGACTTTAGTAAAATGACTATAAATTGCTCATTTCAAAACATTTTCAAATGATTCAAATTGTGTTTATTAGACAACTCAGAGTAATACAACTTTATTGTTTTTATGAGCTTAAGAATAGTCTCAATCGAGGGTTTAAATTGGTTCGAAAGTTATCGTATTTTTTTTCTTTTTTTGGATTTGAGTTTGGATTTGTCTGTTTTGTTAAGTAATGCATATTTATTGAATTTGGGTTTAAGGGTTTCAACTTTAAGAAAATTTTGACAGTTTTTAAGGGAGAGAGAAGAGATTTGAGTATAGGAAGAGATTTCGAATGAGGGAGGGAGGAAGAACCATTGTAGATTTTAATAGTAAGGGGGGAAAATAGAGATTTTTGTTGATATAGGTGGTGTGAGAAAGTAACTAGATGGTGTGGGAGAGTGGAATAGTGTGAAAAAGAGAAATTGATGGTGCAAAGTAGTCGTTGCCTATGTGTATTTGTAAACGAATATAAAAGTATTTATAGTCAATAGATACAAAATTAGTCTCCTGATTAAACAATAATTCCAACTTCTTCTAAAAGTAATACAAAAAGTGTAATGAAAACATACAACTTCTAAACGTAACAATAATCCCTCCATCATCATATTTTCTTCATCTGTTCTTTTGTTCTTCATTTGTTTTTCATCTGTTCTTCTTATTCTTATATTATTCATCTTCATCGCGTTCTTGAGAGCCAAGTCCCTCGCGTTAGAGGAGCCTTAAGTCCTTCCATCATCCTATTTTTATCATCTCTTCTTCTTCTTCTTCTTTTTATTCTATTCTTCATTTGTTCTTCTGTGCTTATTATTCTTCTTTTTATGGTATTCAGCTTCATCTATTTTCTTCATCTTCATCACGTTCTTGAGGGTTCTCTAATGTCGATCTGGCACTAAGGCCGGCCTCTTAAGATTTGTTCTTGTCAATACAATTCTTAAGAGCTAGACCCCTAGCGCCAGGGGAGCCTCAAAACCCTCCATCATCCTATTTTCTTCATTTGTTCTTCTTCTTCTGTTCTTCTGCTCTTCTTTTTATTTTTTATTTTGTTCTTCATCTTCATCATGTTCTTGAGGCTCTTCTAGGGGCCTGACTCTTAAGAATTGTTCTTGTCAATACAACAATTATTAAGAGTCTGTCCCCTAGCCCCAAATCAGCGTCAGGGGAGCCTCAAGACTCTCCATCATCCTATTTTCTTCATCTGATTTTTTTTTAAAGGCAATCAAGGTTTTTATAGGATCCCAGAACCCATAAATATGCCGCAAGCTGCGTTTGAACCCATGATCTAGTGGTACCATCCGCCAAGCTCTAACCGTTGAGCTGTCATGCCATTGGCTTCATCTGATCTTCTTCTTCTTCTTCTATTCTTCATTTGTTCTTCTAATCTTCATCTATTGTTCTTCATCTTCATCTATTTTTTCATTTTCATCACGTTCTTGAGGCTCTCATGCCTCTGATCTGGCAATAGGGGTATGCTCTTAAGAATTGTTCTTGTCAATAAGAACAATGATTCCTCTTTAAGTTAAGAGTGATAATAGAAAAGTTCCTCTTGCCATTAGGATCCTAGGGAGTCCTTTTTTTTTTTTTTTTTTTTTTTTAAATTTTATAATTAATTTTTTTTTTTTGTGATTCCTTCCATAATTAGCTAACCCGTATATTTAGAAATACTTAATAATAGTATGTACTCTTAATAACAATGGAGGGTCTATATTACTATTTAACCAGTGTATTTAGAACTCAAACACCAAGATTCCTAGTATGGATGAAATTTTTCTATAAATTAAGTAGTTAACCAACCTTGAAAATACCTAATGGTCCATAATCTAGCAGTTCCATATGCTCATTGCAATAGTGGGAATTAAGATGACAACGTATATTGAATGGCCTCGAGATACTATTAATGGAGTACCAGCTAAACAATAGATTTGTGATAGATGAAATCACAAGTCCAGAGTTCGAATCTTGCTAGCGACATTTGAGGTGAAGGGGGTTAAGGGATTAAAAAAGAGCCTCTGAGATGCATATTATCCAATGTTGTATACAGATCCATCCTATAGTATTTGTCATGGACCACATCAAAGATCTGCTCAGCCTTTTAAAAAAAAAAAAAAAATCTGCTCATGTGACCATTTCACACGGTGGATGCCATTATTAAAACCGCGGGAATCAGATTGAGAAAAATATACAAATTTACCGCCAAAAACACAGAAACCTCAGTGGTTGCTTAACGTTGAGAACGATCCTAAGAGAAGATAATGGAATCTTAGTTCACACGACACAGTATTGCTTTTATTGACAAAACCTCTTCGCTTTACTTGACAAAACCTCCCCAATGCAAGTGTAACCACGTCATCTCTACTATGTGCAAATCTCGAGGTTCAACTGCGATCTCGAAAACACATCATCTTCAAACCACTAATCATACACCAACTTGAAAAATAAGGATCCTGTTCAACGTGTAGAAAATGGAATTTATACCCTAAATCATGATGTAGACATTCAATCCTTGATTTTTTTTCTTCGGGGATATAACAAATTTCAAGTTCAAACACAAACAAAAACATGAAAAATTCTCTAGTCTCTGTTCCGAAAGCACTGATTTGTGCTTGGGAACATGGTCAGCACGTGACCAGAACAACTTTCCCCTCTCCAATTTCTCCAAACTCATTGAAAAAAGGGTAGATCAGTCCAATCACTTGCAAACCACACCCTCCCAAGCACAAATCAGTAATTCTTCTAAGGTCTTCCCTCGTCACAAGTGATTTCTCCATATTACTTGCTGACAAGGTTTTTGCTTAGTGTAAGTCGTCTGAACCAATATTCTCCTAACCTGCTTTTGTCATATATTATAAAGTGATTATTTAGGTTAGGTAAACAATCGAGAATCTGTCTAAAAAATGTATTTTTCAAAGGTCAACTAAGATTGTCTCAACAGTTTCAACAAATTCCATAAAAATATACATTTCGAAGCACCTAATAGATTCTACAAGCAAGAGATTTGATACATGCATGATGAAGTGAGCCCAACTTTACTGCCACACTTTATATTGTCCCTTCAATTCAGACCACTATGAGTGTGATTGAGAAAATGACTAAACCTTAAGAAGGGCCTTTAACACTGTATGAATAAAAAGAAGCATTTTGTGCTTTCTTTCACTATCTGTACAGCCAAGATCTTCACCAACTTGTAAATAAGTGAAGTGATATTCTCTTCTTCAATCATCTATAGCTTTATCAAAAGAAGGAACAAAAGATTTGATAGAAACACAATACCCCATCTCTCATATTATACAAAATGATGATTAAAGCAAAAATATACAACAAGATAAAAAATAAAAATAAAAAAAATTTGCATCATGAACATAGGCTTGGTAAGGATCTTGTGTTTGATGCTTTTGACTTCATCATCTTCGACATTTGGGTCTGCATTTTCTTGCAAACTTTCTCCAATTTCATCACCCTATATTGCATTCCTTGCAAATGTGCTTTCAGATTCTCATTCTCTGCAGACAGATCGAGCTTTTTGGCATATAGTACGATTTGGTCATTCTTTCCATCTGTTTATCCTTAAATTCCTCGTGATTGTAGCTACATGGTGAATCAGTAAACCGTTTTGAATGACTGGTTTCTTGGAGTAAGCTTTTGAGTTTGAATTGCTGAGAGCTGAGGGCTTGGATTGCTGATCTTGATGGAAAATTTGAGTTTTGAGCCAAGTGTTTGCAAGCTTCTTGTGAGAGTTTTTCATAGTTCAGTGCACTACAAATCTTTAGTTTATCCTCTTTGGCGAGTCCTGCATGCACCTGTTGAAATCAATATTTAGTCAATACATAAATAAGTGGTTACCATTTAAAAAAAACAAATTCAATTCTCAGCTTTAGATAATTGGAAGCTGAAATTTATGTTGTCAGTCTGCCCCAACTGTTAATGCTATCCCATAAACACATTCAAGGTACCGGATAACCTCTCACGTCTTATGTGTATCATAAACTTCATAAGGTAGGTAAGGTTGAATCCTAGTTGTATCATACTATTGTTGCTTCTTCAGTTTTTACTACGAGCATTATGGAATGTAGAATGGGTATTATCTTGTGATCTCCCCTGTTTTGTGTTGTACAACTGTGTTATTTGTGCCAAATTTGCTTTCTTCTTGTTTAATCCTACACGGTTTTGCTTATGTCACAATAATATAGGCTACGGTAATGAAAATACACCTATCTACACCGTTAATTGACTTCACAAAACATAGCAGAGAGTAAGCATTCTGAGTGCTTTAATTCTAACTTAAGAAGTCAAAAGAGTGTTATAATTATGGAGGAAATTCAGCGAATATAGTACCTCAAGATACATGTCCATGGCTCGATATATCCCATCATAAGAGTCCCTTGCAGAATCAGGCAGAGCAATGACTAGAGCAGTAAATTTTGAAGGTTTCAAAGAGGAGTCTGGAGCTACTTCTGCAATATACGAGTCCATCAAGTTTGCGACTTTTTTCAACCTAGTTGATAACACCCAAGAGTCTCCTCCGAGAAGAAACGATTTCAAGAACCGTATCACTAAATTTACATCATAAAGATAATTTACCCCTGGCGGAGAAGGAACAAGCAAATTATCCAATGTTGCTTGATCCAGCTGCGAACCAATCATGCTCTCTAACCTGTTCCTACTACTTTTGCTTATGTTCAAACCCAATGTCACCCGGAGAACCCCAAATAAACTCTTGCAAGGAACAAAGCTCTGATCAAGCAAATACAGAAGTTCTATTATAGTCTCTAGGATTTTGCACTTTACATCCAATGGGGCACTAGAACATCTTGTTTTCTGGTAGTAGACGAGGAACCTACTGATAGATACATGGTCGAATTTGAGTGTGACCATAGATTTCATTGCCTTGTCAATCAATTCAGGATCCAAAACTGCAAGATCTTCGTACCACCAATTCGCCCTTGAGCCACCATTCTTACCACTTTCGGTGCTTCTCGTATCACATGAAAATCGAAAACCAGAGCTATCAGGAGAAGAAGTAGATGGGCTTTCATCACTAGCCGAAATCAACCTTCCTACTAATGAATCTATCAATTTTTCAAGTACACCCGAAGCATTTGCAGTTGGGATGAAATTTTGGCATTGCTTCAAAGCCACCAAAAGTTCAGACCAGCTCCAGTAACCAGTTTCTTCAAGGGACTTCTCAGTTTGTTCAATCAAATTCACAGGTTTAGAAATGCTTTTTGACATTGCCATGAAATGTGCACCGCAATGTAGGACAGCGACGTTGTAAGGAGTTATCTCAGCTTTCCCATTGTTGTAGCAGAATTTTGCTATGAGCTCAAACCCCTCTGCTCCCCCTGGCAAATCATGGAATATGACCTTGAGATTCTTCACCTTCCCCGTAGATTTTCCCAATAATTTGCTTAATCTACCCGAAAACGATGATAGAACCCTCTGAATTTACACAAGGATACAAATATCAGATAAGTACCAAACACAAAATATGATCAAAGATAAAGAAGGAATCAAGAATGAAAATAATTTGATGATGTCAGTGGTAGCGCAATACTTCAATAGCACTAAATTCAGTGAAATTGGTAAATACCCATATTGAGAAGAAAGAAATCTACATCAGTTTCTTCAACAAGATGAATATAAACCAACAATGTTTTTAGAAAAAAATTATAACAACAAAATAAATAAATCAAAGACCTAAACCCAAGTACCAATTAACAGCAAAAAGCATTAAAATTAATAGAAATTAGCAAATACCGATTATCAGATTAAAAAAAAAAGGAATCTACTGTAAAACAAAGGATGAGAGGTTGTTATAAACATTAAAAATTTGAAGGATCAGTAAAAGAAGATGTGTCTGCCAATCATGCTAGCAAAGGAAGAGAGGAAATTTAGTGGTAGTAATAAATAGCATGAGAGCTACCTTAATTCCCTCTGAAAATGGATTGAAAGTGAGCAAAAGAAAAGGTATGAACATTTAATCTAATCATAAAAGCCAGCCATAGCAATAAATAGAGAAGGAGCAAAAGATGGTTAGCAAAGCAGTTCACCTGAAGTGTCTTCTGACCCTTTTGGTGTGAAATGGTCAAAAAAAGAAGGGGTGGGAGAATATGAGCAATAAATGCATCAGAAAATAAAGAAAAAAAACAAAAGGAGAGGAATTTAATTAGCCCCACAGCCCTGCAAAATTGGTGAAAATATTAAATGGGAGGTTGGATGAGGACATTATTGAAGATATCATGAAGAAGTACAACTAGATATTGAAACAAATGTATCACTGTTCATGACTCAAAAGTGGTGAAAATTGAATGGTTATTAGTTTGTCCAAAACCCCATTTCACAATAATGTAAAACTCATACAAAGAACAATCCAACCAAACAAAACCAATTGAGATTTCAGACTAACAAAACTTAATAAACTATTTCAAGAGATACCCAGATTGCAAAATGATTAAACAAAGGAACCCAATCAAACAAATAATATTACCTTGTTCACAAAGAAGATTTCTTCACCATTAACATCCACCTCAAGAGTGCAATCCAAATCTTCCATGTTACATATAAAAGCAACCCAAAGGCTAAATATCCCACTAGAGATCAAACTTTGCCAACACAAAGAAGAAGACAAGTTGTGTGAAGCTTGGTGGAAAATACTTAACTTAATACTTACAAATCAACTCAATGGGGAGGCAAAAGTGAAAGAGACAGTACAGAAGACAAGATTCTGCTATGGGTAACAAGACAACAGTAAGAGGCCCGTTTGACAGTTTTGACGAGTGTGTGTGAGATTTGGGAGGAAGGAACAAAGCTTGAAGAGATATAAAAAAATGAAAATTCTAGAGAGGATGATCAAGTGTTTGTTGTTGTTTAATAATGGTCACCACCACCACCCTCTCTAGGCAGCTCCCTCTGACATTCCTGAAGATAGAATAAAATATTTTTTTACTGTTTGGAAAGACTCAAAGTTTGGCTTAGAGATCAGTTTCTGTGGGTGGCTTTATACTTATATTCCACTTTCCTTGCTCCAAGTTTACTCTAGATTCACTAGTCCCACACACACACCCTACCACGCTACTCTCATTTATCGCTTATACGATCTCTCCTCTTCTCCATTGATGTCTCTATTGCACCTAAAGTGAACCTTGCAGCCCATGTGACACTTTTGCTTACAATAGCAACACTGCCCTTTTTCTTTCCCTCCATTATGTTTTGCAACTCTGTACAAGTTTGTTGCTACTTGTCAACACTCACCCAAAGTTTGTTGGTTTGTTTACATAAAGGAAAATTCTAAATGTCGAGGGAAAGAGCGAGGAAACCAGCTAGGAAAAGTAGGTGGCGGGGGGTGAACCGTTCACACTTTTCGAGATGTTTTTGATATGCGTATCTCGAGGGGGTGAACGGTTCACCCCCCGCCACCTCCTTTTTCTCGCTGGTTTCCTCGACACATAGAATCACTCTTACATAAATGAAATAAAAACAAAAATAGAAACAAATTCTCAAAAGTGAACACAGTTACTAGGTTTATAATAATCTTCAATTAGTATTGGCCAAAGAAAAAATCTCTTATTTTTATTTGTTTGTTATTTTTTTTTTACTTCTTTGTTAAAGAGGAAAAAATTCAACCTTTATACTTTTTATTTGCTTTCTTATCTCTAGAGGATTTTCGAGAACAGAGACTAAAATCTTTAGTACAAGAATTTGGAAACTTTTTTGTAGCTAAATCTCTTGCAACCTCTTCACTCACCAAGTTTGGTTATGTTATGGATAAAATGAAATATGTGTCACACAACTTATAAAGTTTATTCAATTGGATAATGATCTCAAAAAATTGCCATTAGGATATGATTGGGGTTTATGTCACACAGCCTATAAAGTATAGCTGAAATTAGGGGTTTTTGTTTCTTTGAGTTAATACATCATCATAAGATTGGTCTTGTCTAAAATGTGATGAATGAAACAAATTATCTTCAATTCCGTCTTTTTCGCGTCCTTTTTGGTGAATTATGTTACCTTGATAATGGATTTTATTTTATTTCTGGTATATTGTTATGAGCTCTGACAAATCCATGCTAACAAATACAATATTATGGATGAGAATAAAGTTTCAATAAATCTACCAGCCAAAATTAATATCCAAATCCATAAAAATGATCATTCTATCTTACCTACTGAAATTAATATCCAAGAGTATAGTATGATTGGATTATTATTAATAAAACTAAAGTGAGAGACTTATTATATGAATTATAATTAAGCATATCTTATCACACTTATTCTATTTTCAATTCAATCTTTATGGTCAATTGACAAGTCTGAATGAGATGTTGAATGAAATTTTGGTGGTTTACTCACACTTGATGAATGTGGGGGTTGAACTCACTAGAGACATCCATATATAGAAGATGGCCTGACCCACATCCTCCCAAAAGGTGCTTATTATCATCCAAATTTCCAATCACTCAGCCTTTTTGCGACTGCTTGATGTGGGTTTGAAAGTGTCTACTAAGTGGATGGTAGCTACGGTACAATGCATGTGTTAATTGGTTGTCATGGGTTGGAAGTAGGGAGCATTTCATTTGGTTTACTAGTGCTAGTACTAGATTAAAAATGTCTTGATGATGAATTATGATTTGAGAGTATGACTACCTAATATTTCATCATCATCTTCTAGGTGAGTACTAACAGAATGTTTATGATGTAAGTTTGAACAATGAGTACGTCTAACCAGTCTGGTAGGTTTTTTTTACACTTTTTATCCTCTTTTTTAAAACACAATTATAAACATCACTTAAAAAAATAGGTGAAAATGTAAAAAAGCCAATCAGGCAAACAAACCAAGCTGGCTAGAATTTCTGTTGAACAATTGATTAAAGCTGGGAGGACAATCATGATCATGATCGAAGTTGTTCTGAATTCGATCCCTATTTACACAATGCAGTTTTTTTTTGTTTTTATGTTTTGTCATCACTAAATTAGATAATTTGGCCCGCAAATTTTTAGTGGAATTGAGCGGAGGATAACAAGGCCAAACATCTATGTACCTGGGATTGCATAACTTTACTTTGCCACATTGGAGATCTCAACATTCCTTTTGCTAGGAATAAAAATCTTGTCATAATGGCATAAAAACGTATGAGAGGCAATTTCCTCCCCTCTTAACCCTCGTTTCATTCAACTTAAAGCTTTGTATTTCAATAGAAACAACATCTTTCAACTCTCCAAATATTGCTTCCTTTGCTTGGAGATGCAATCTCACCACTCTTTCCAAAATCAAATGTCATATAATTTGGCAAGTCTTATCAAATGCGGATATTGACCTTTGGCGGGATTGTTGGGTCAAGTCGGGCCCTTTGCTTGCTGACTGCCTCTTTCCACAAATCACCCATACTACCCTCCGCACTATTCTAGACCTCTTGTTGACCTACGATGCTAATTTTTTCTATTCTTCAAAACAAGAGGCAACTGTGGTTCAGGCAGTGAGTACTCTTGGTATGATTCTTGCTCAGATAGCATGTCCCATCTTAGGGAAAATATTTGACAACACAATGGCAGAATGTTATGCTGTGGAGGTAGCTCTGTTACTGATTCATGTGAGACAGTGGAAAACAAAAAATTCTTTTGGGGGACTCAGGGACGTTACATACCATCTTGCAGGAGGAACAACAGGAGCCGACTATGACTATGTGTTGGATGTGGCATCCTATTATCAATAGTATTAGGCGTTTTCTTACTTACCGTAGCTCCTAGTATTGTTATTTTATTAGTTGAGATCTCAACTTGGAGACTCATGATCTAGCTACTACCGTCGGACATCTCTTTTGTAACCGTAATATTTAATCTATGCTATATCCTTAAAAAAAAAAGTTTGGACAAATGATATCTCATGATGTTGTTGACTAGTTAACTTATAAAAGTTGCATTTGATTTCTATTTCAAGTAGTTCATGTCTTGTGAGTGGTTTGGTTGTGACTAATTAAGCTATCTTGCTGATAGTTACTTCTTCTACTAATTTTAAGGTTGGTCCTTCAACCTATTGGGTACTTTGACCTAGTGTTGTAACTTGGATGGGCTTAATTTTAGGTTTAAGTCATCGTATTCATAATTTGGAAATTTTAGTTGTTAGGTTATAGCTAATTCAACTAGCGATTTGGGTAGGGTAAGTAGTGTAAGTTTTAGGGATCACTTGGGTAGCCATGATCTAATTAAAACCTTTCAAGTTTGATTAATTTCCATTTTCGCTTACAAACCTTCATGCTCATACATGGTTTATAGGGCTCTACAAAAGGCCCCTTTCTGACCTGACTAGAAGGACCAGGCTTGGGCGTTAAAGTGAACTTATATCACACTCAACCCAAGCCCAATGTAAGCTTCAGTGGGCTTTAAATCAGACACGTCAAAATCAAGGGTAGGCAATCAGTTAATCTCCTCATAAAAGTTTTTTCAAAACACTTAATAAGCTCTTTTGTTTGCATGAATCCTATTTCATGCTATGTAACCCATATTTAAATTGTTTAACAAAACAACTTTCATAACATAAAGAAATCGGATGCGCTGAGGCCTTAATGTATCAGGAGGAAGGAGTGTGCATGGTTAACATAAATGGCAATTGAAATATCATATACAACCTCACTTTATTTCAATCTTCCTTTCCTTTTCGAACAATTCTTAAAAGCCAAGCTCCTAGTGCCAGGGGGGAGGGGGGGGAGCCTCAAGAATGTGATGAAGATGAAGAAAATAGATGAAAATGAAGAAAAAAAGAATAACAAATGAAGAACAGAAGAGGAACGGATGAAGAAGAACAGATGAAGAAAATAGGATGATGGAGGGTCTTCAGGCTCCCCTAAACAATTCTTAAGAGCCAAGCTTCTAGCGCTAGGGGAGCCTCAAGAACGTGATGAAGATGAAGATGGAGAACAGAAGAAGAACAAATAAAAACAGAAGAAGAAGAAGAATGGATGAAGAAGAACAGATGAAGAAAATAGGATGATGGAGGGTCTTCAGACTCCCCTAACGCTGATCTGGCGCTAGGGGCCCGACTCCTAAGATTTGTTCTTCCTTTCTCATCCTCGTTCCCCTTTCATTCCCATGTTTCATTGAGTTAGATCCCATACAAAACGTTATCTTAGGTTACATTATTTGAGTAGCTTGGAATTTGCTTTTCAAAAACTGTCCAAAAATGTATGATGATCTTGTGTTGATTGCATTGAAAAACATAGGCATGATATACTTTTGCAAATGTTATTGCTTCCACAACGATGTAATTAAGCATTTACAAACTAATGAATTTTTAACCTAATTTTTTTCAGAAATTCATTAAACTTGAAATCCAGACTTTTCAAATTTCAACTATATATGGATTCACTGTCCATTCTTTCAATGATTGTTTTCATTAGGAAACTTTGCTTTCCACAGTTATATTTGTAAGGAAGCCACTTTTTGACACCACCAGTTTCACGGAAAGACACTATCAACCTCATTTTTTAATGTGCGTAATAAACCCCTCTCTCACCATTTCCTCTTCCTTTTCAACTTTTATTCTCTCTTCACAGCAATGACGGAGCAACACCGCCCCTCCCGCCCCGTCACCACCTTTCCTCTCTTCCTCTTCTCCTATGTTCTTCTTCTAATTCTCAAATTTCCTTTTTTCTTATCTTCTTATCCACCATTAGTGACACCACCCTACCTCACCTCCTTTTTCTCTTCTTCTTCTCGTCTTCTTTTATTCTCCTTTGTATTTTTCTTCCCTCGAGTAGATTCGTGCTCGGGTAGAAAAAAGAGAGGAGAAGAAGAACAGAGAGAACAAAAGTAGAGGAAAAGACGAAGAAATGAGAGGAGAAAATACTTGTGACCGGATGGTGGGCGAGGTGGTGCGATGGTGTTGGTGGGGGCGAGGCGGTGCGATGGTGGTGTTGTTTCCTAAGAGAGAAGAAATGGTGGGAGGAGGGAGAGAAAATTTTGAATTTGGGTTTATATTAGTGGTGTCATTTAGTAGGTGGTTGTGTGCTAGAGATTGGTGGTATCCTTCCCCAAAAATGCCGGTGTCAAAAAGTCACTGCGTATTTGTAATTGATAACTATCTCTTGAAAAAATCTAATTGTCGAGGGAAATGGCGAGGAAAACAACAAGGGACTCCACAGGGGAAGGGGGAGCGGTCCATTCCACCAGGGATGCGCATTTTCAACCCTCGGGATATGTGCGTTGAAAAGTCAAATGCGCATCCCGGAGGGATTGACGGCTCCCCCTCCCCTGTGGGGTCTCTCGCTGCTTTCCTCGACAATTAGATTTTTTCAAGAGATAGTTATCAATTACAAATACGCAGTGACTTTTTGACACCGGCATTTTTGGGGAAGGATACCACCAATCTCTAGCACACAACCACCTACTAAATAACACCACTAATATAAGTATATACCTATACAAGTATATACCTGTTATAACTTACAACTCCAATGATTAAGAACAAACAGTAAAGGTTGCTCCCTTGGCTTCTAAGCCTTCACTCTAAATAAACTTGGACATATATAAGATCCAAGTTAGTTATTTCTTATAACAAACAATGAATGTACATGTATTATTATGCAATCTTACTTGCTTGACAAAAATTAAGCTAAATATCTTCCCTTAATCATAACAAGACGAGATTATCAAGGGTCCGTGATATCCACATATCACATGCTATAATGTCGTTTTCCATGTCAGTGAAGTTTCTACACATCATCTCAACCTAGAAAGCCAGTATCTGAAATGGAAATTCTTTTACAGGCACAATCAATATAGTAACCTAAGAAAGAGCTCATCAATATAGTTTTGAAGTTCCTACAAGTGCAAATCCAATGAGGAGTAGCATAATAAGTTGTCTCATACAAAGACAATTTGAACATCTTCCTCTTTTGCAAATTAATTTCATGTGAACTTAATTAGCAAAAAACTAGTCTACAAGGAGCATGATGACATATTAACCACTCCCAAATAGTTATTGCAGTTTTTCATCCTTGTCTTCAACCTATATACACCATTTTCACAAGTAGAAAAAGCTACCCTATTTTGTCTTCCCTATTAGGACCACATGAGAAAGATTAGACACCACAAAATTTTAATCTTCAAGTACTCCACTTGTAACCCAAGCTGTAGCAAAGACAGAATCGTGACCTTTCCATGTGAGAACCAACATATCTTCTTCCCTCTTCATTCCCCAGCCACTTGCATGTTCATCTAGTAAAAACTTAACTTCCCTTATCGTCTCTTCACAATATGGTACACTGTGAAAATGAGCTTTCTTCATGCGTTGAGCAAACTTCACACCACATTCGAGCCGCTCTATCCTTTGTAAGCCTTCAAAACTGATTATGTTCTCAATTTTATGTCCAACATCGGTTTCGTAATTTGCCCTTTGGAAACTATCTTTAGGCAAGAATGTTTCTAAGGCATCAAAGGGTATCCATAGATAATTGAAACAGGAGGTAATTCTTGATGTGAGACTAGGTAAATCTAAGTCAGTATCCTCGTCAACTACAACTAGAATACATGGGTTAAGGCCTCTAATCATATCTAGGAATTTGTCTCGAAAAGATAGGTCTTGAGAAGTTCTGCCCCCTGGCTCATCGGGTAAATATCTTAGCCAATTTTGGCAATTGATTATCAAGGCCTCGTCCTCTTTTAGATCTAGCAATGAAGGGTTCAATTGACTTAAAAGAAATTCAGGATGAAAGCTAGAAGAATTGGGTGGTACTGGTAGTACATCATTAGGTATGGAAGAAGTGCCATTGATCACATGGAACTCAAAAGGGACTTCTCTCAACTTCGCGAAGTTAGCTAGTCGTGAACCCACTTCTTCAGTTGATACATTGAGAAAGGGAGGAACAGGAGGTCTACAAGATGGTACGGTGATTCGAAGGGAGGGCGGGCCTTCAGGCCTTTTTGCCAATGCATCAACCAGAGTTGGCCATTGCATGCAATGTGTGATGCTCAAATCTAAGATATGAACCTTTGGTTGGCCTTGAATTGCTTTGAGAATTGCACTATTTGATGCGCAAAAACCAAACCTATGCCAAGGGGTTAAGTCAACATACCCTGCTAACTCGGTCACAGACATCGACCTAGTGCTAGTCGTCTGGAGGGTGGTGGCACCATTAAAATTCATGGATGTTGTAGGGCAAACCCTAGAAGCCCTAGTGATGAGTGCTCTCAAGAACCATGAGGTGAGCCTTTGGTTAGGATCTCCCACTGAAGAAGCAACGTTGTTGAGCACCCACATCACTTGTTGAGCTAAAGTGACATCGTTTCCCTCTAGGGCGCTCGCACAATGAAGGAGAAGCTTCTCTATACAAGCTCCATCCAGACTTCCAAGACATCCTTTGAGTGCACCAGACAAAGAACCTTGGTGGGTGTTGAATAGACTTGGGTCTGGGAGAGAGATGGGTGTAGTTGTACCTCTGAGTTCTGCAGTCTTCATTGAAGTAAACTCAGGGTTTTAATTCCTTTGCTTCTTCTAGGTTTGCATAAATGGATTTTTGCTCTCTGGGGGATCAAAACAATGTGATAGTACGTAGTGGAGATGGTGGTGTTTTAGTTGACACACTTGGCTTATGGATATTGGTGGATGTGGATTGAAGAGCTAGGGTTTTATCTTGTTCTTAACTTGAAAATATTGGAGAAAAAGAGCCATGGATTTTGAGAATCTCATTCATTCCAAAAGGGTGTTGGTGTCTTCTATGTGTGCATATGAGAGACGAAGAGAAAGGAAGAACTGATGAGAATTTAGAGTCTGTTTTCTTCTGAAGACCCTGTATATATATATATAGTAGTCTTGATCTCACTAATATCAACTTACACTGGGCCAAAAAATATAGTAGAGAACAACGAGAGTTTTATCTCGTCTTTCTCATGCTTTTATTTGAGTAATATAAGGTTTCCCAATCCACTTAACTAGACTTAAGAGGTCCACATTTTTTCATCATATAATAATTATTATTGCTCTCAAGGGAACAAAGAACATGACAGATATCCTTTTGTATAATTTTAGGAAAATAATGAGATTGATCGAAACTTTATTTAAATTAAATTTTCCTCTTTAGAAATCAGAGATGCCTGAAATACATGGTTCGGTTTTGTGATGTTCCTCATGATGAATGAGTTTAATTGCACACTAGATCAACTTCTAGACCTTATGAATGTTTATTTTTAATTAATTGTTTTTAAGTCACTTAACTCCTCCCAACCCAAATGCCAACGACCTTAGACTTATGAAACAACCACCACAGCCTATCAACTAAGCTAGTACCCCATTAGCACGTTAAGAATGTAGCAATCTAACCAATGGGCATCATGTAGTTCAATGTACAAAATACCCAACGTTACAAAATTAAGTGTCATTATAAAGGAAGCTTCAAGGCTCCATACTCTGGAGTATATGGTGACAACACTAAGTGATGTTTCTAGCTATGTGTTAGTTTGCTTGATTGTTCAAGCTCTGATCTTTCATTTCGGTTTTGTTTTATATAGTTTGATTAATGGTAAAGAATGGGTTAAAGAGCATGACTTAGCCGGCCTTTTCTTTGTCGAATTTGTCTTCTTTAAATGTCATTTGAAGACAAAAATCCTTTTCTTATTAATTAAATTAGTTCATAAACTACTTGGGATAGAAAAATTGTTGTATTCTTTGAGTTTATTGATGGTTGATAGAAACCCTTCGTTTCAATCCTTCCACACACACATCATAGCTTTGAAAGTGAATTTGGTTCTTTGTGTTATATAAGTCCAATACTAAAGACAAGGCAAGAACACGTGATTACAAAGCAATAACAATGACATTTGGATAGATATTTGCTTAATTAGCTACCTAGAAACACCACTCATCCTATATTTTGATTTGAAAAATCTCAAGCATATAAGTATGTTTTTTCATATTTAAGTTCATAGCTAGCAGGGGCGGATGTATGTGTTGGATAAGGGGGTTAATTGACCCTCTTATATTTTTGAAAAATCTCATTAAGTCACTTGTATGTTTTATTTTGCACTCCTTTAAAATTTTAGATTGCTCATCTTTATATACAATCTTGACTATTACCTCCAGATCATTTTAAAATAAAGGGTTTTGTTTTCAATTTTTTAAACTCCACATTCACCAATCCCAATCCTACTCCATCTCTTTCTCTTTTATTTAATCTCTCTTTCTCTCCTTTTCTAATTCCCATCTATTCACCCACCATCTTTGTTTTTCTTTTTTTAATTTCTCTCTATTTTAATTCTCACCATTAATTGAGTTGGAATCGGGAAAGGAAAATTATACATTTCAAAGATTTTTTTAATTTCTATCTATTTAATCTCTTTATTTTAGATTAAACAATTATTAATTTAAGATTGTTTGTCTGCTTCGTCTAAGCTAGCTCAAAAGGAGAAAGGTCTTCATCCAGTCTAGTCCAGAGAATGGACACTACCTAGGCTATTGCTGCTACTACTACTTGGCGGACTTAGATTGTACTGTTATGTTTGCCTCAACGCCAAAAAGTTATAAAGAAAGCAAAGGTATGTTTCTCGCCAACTCTCATCTTATACCACCATGTTTAATTCTGTTTTCCCCAATTCAAAAAGGTAAGCTCTTCATTTGCTAGTTATAGTTGAATTAATCATGTCATGCATATTTGTCTAATTGTATAGTAAAATAGTTGTGTATTGTTTGCCCCCTTTGTCTGTAATCCTAAATCCGCCCCTGATAGCTAAGGAAACATATATAAATTATGGAACATTATTCTCAAATATTATTAACCTCCTATTTGCAGTGTCGGCTATGGTCCACTGCGCGATTCCACACCCCAAGCTATAAGAAAATGTATTCAAGCATCCAAATTATTGTCTAAATTACACCCAACTGAGTATTAATTTTAGACCATCTAATAATAATATAGGTTTTGCAAGTTCACTTTTTACTAAGAGGTGGACAAGGGTGGGACTCTTTTGTTAAGCTAACCCTAGAATTGAAGTTGAAGTTGAAGTCAAGGAAAAGTCCATGGATGAGTATCAAGTCAATGAGCCAAAAGTAACCAATGAAATGAAAATGCCTTCATTCATTCATGCATGTTTACTTCCAAATAAATGGGGAAATAGAAAAAACAACACTAAAGGCCTTTGAGCATTCCATTCTTTTGGTTTTGTTTTGTGGTGATATGGAACTATGAAAGAATGGTGATAATAATGTAAGTTGGAGAGTGACAGCATTCATATAACCACTTGAAATTAAACAATGGGGAATCCAATGATCACTTAGTTAGTTATGATAATATATAATATATAAGAGCTTGACACAGGAAAGTTCACCCTAACATTAATCAAATAGCTAGATTAAGCTTTAAATTTTGTCCTTGTTGGTTTGATTTGATTTGAAGGAGCTAAATAAAAAAAAAAAAAAAAAAAAAAGGAGCTAAATAATATTAGTACACTTCCATCATTTCAACTTGTACCAAATGATAACTTGAGTTCATATGTTCATCAATACCATTGTAAATTAAGTCATCGATCACCCTTTGGTGAAGGTAATGTTGTGTTTAATCAAGGGAAAAAAACACCCTCGAGTTTCTCTATCTAAGACCAATGGGGTTGTCAATGCTTTTAAAACCCATTTGCCATCCAAGTACAAATACCAGTCTTAGAATGGTGGATGCCTGAAGTATATTGCAATTAAATTTGTTCTAGTTGTAATTACTAAAAAATAGCTTCCTTTTTTTTTTTTTGCCAAACGAGACACTTACGTTGAAATGGGGTCATAACTCAGACGAGACTGATGTTCTTATTTGGCCATGTTCCCTGTTATTTTGTCAAATTCTCAGCTCAAACGAGATTGATTGTTTTCTCCATTTTTTTTTTGTCACAAGAGCCAGATAGTCTCATATGCCATGTATTAGAAGTCTTTTGAATGTAGAAATTGGAAAACTTGGTTTGTACTTCTTGAAATTTTCTACTTCCTTCGGAAGTTACGTTTGCGGAGAAAATTTCTTGTAGGGAGCAATTTATTGAGACTAAAAGTCCACTCCACCCATTTCGTAGACTCCGACCTTGATATATGCTAGATATGCCCAATCTATAAGCTTAAGCTTTTAAAAAAAAGTTGGCAATTTAACATGGTATCAAAGCTTTAGTTCGAAAAGGTCGGAGGTTTCTACTCCTCCTATTTCGTAGACCCTCACCTTGATATATGCTAGATATGCCATCTCTATAAGCTTAAGCTTTTAGAAAAGTTTGCAATTTAACATAATCGACTACAAATGCTATTAAAGCATCTCAAATTATTGGGGCAGAAGTGATGAGGCAGTATATTATAAATCCAATAAAACAATTTTAGCTCGTTCCAAGATGGGAGCAGGCTGTGGGATTTATAAGTAAATTAAAAATATATAAGCTCCTATCATTCCATCAATTGTAGTTCAGTTGATCAAATATTCACTCTTTTTGTGAGAGGTCTCGGATTCGAGACTCACCAGCTATATTGATTTTTCACTTTATCAAGTTACAATAACTTGGTTTTTCGTCTAAATTCATCCTTTTTCATTTTCAATTTGATTGCTCAGCTCATTTCTAGGTAATTTCGAGTGATTTCTTCTACCACAAACATGGTTAATGGGCCTGTTCTCCTATGCATACGACGAGCAAAATTTATTGAATGGTTGTCTTTCAAACATTGACAGTATACCTAAAAATTGAGTCACCCAACAATCAGCTAAGTGAACCCGATTCATTTGGTTCATTCACTGAATTGATTGCTTACCATATTGACAAAATAAGTATTTTTTTGAAAATATTCTTCCAAATAAATTTTATATAACAAACACACTTAAGAAATTAGCAAATTAACCTCTAGATATGGTTATGGCATATTCTTTTCTTAAGGTGTAGGCTGTAGAGTTCAAATCTCTACACCCGAGAGAGAGCGTAGACGATCTAGACTAGCTCAAAATTGCACCTCCAAGTTTAAGAAAGTGCTGAGCTTAGGTTGGACTATCCTCCATTGTCTACAGCCCAGAACATTAATACCAAATGTTTACTCAGGGTTTGGGCAAGGCCCAGTTCTTCCATTCTGATTTATAACTTTGCGTTATCATGGACTGGTTTCTCTACGCTATAAAGTTCATCCAGTGGAGAGATGGAGCTTCATATAAATAGTTGATGCTAACACCCTAGGATTGTCAATTGCACTTATATTCGTAGGTTGCTCTTGAATCAGAGTCCTCCAAAGAGTCGACAAACCTAATTTTGCCACAGCTCAAACTCTCCATCTCATTGATAAGTTGGTTGATTTTACAATTAAATTTTTTTTTTGCATAGTTATTGATTACGGTTTGCCATTGCGAAGATACTCCCCGAAACGAACCACCAAAGATTTTCTAAGCTCCATATGCTGCTACGCTGCTAGCCATGTCCCATATCATAATTGGATTTCAATGATCCAAACCACTCTGATCATATGGGCTGGACTTGTTCAAATCCATACAAATCAACAGGTGTTGGTAGGTCCTTAATTAATTAATTGCTAATGACAGTTATCCACCAAAGTATTTTTCAGTACAAATAGATTCAAAATGACCACTTTGAAAGCATCCATTATTTCTCTCCAACCACCTAAATGATTCTCAATAATTGATCACCACAACAATATTCACAATTAGAACAGATGGACCATAATTCACCTTACGATGTAGGCAACTCGAAACATTGATTATAGTACGAAAGACACGTAACAACGGATATTTTCGGACTTGAAACCCATTTTCCTTACGTATCATAAACAAGTCAGTATCCGAAAACCATGACTCAGTGTAGGATTCGACATCCTGTAGTTTAATCGTTGTTGTCGGAAATAGAATAAGAGGGACCTAAGGTGCCAGCACTTGTTATATATCTTCTTTGCAAGATTTTGATAGATGAGGAGAAACCTCCTGATACTCGATCAAGACAAGAACTCTGGATATAAACATTATTATTTGTGATCGAGAGACCAAAATGCACTAAAATAGCATGTTTTTATTGTGTGATTCATCAGAAACAAACAATGTGGTTCTGCTTCTTGCTTTGGCATACAAGAAGTCAATCTCACAATGCCATAGAAACATCATCTCTTATTGATGACTATTCATATGATCCACACATAATCGACACAAGATCATTTTCATGGCATTCAAAAGAGTCCGGATCGTTTGCACCATGGGTAGCGATTCGATCTGTACACTGGCCATAATAAAAGAAAAAACACCACATAAGCTATATATATATATATGAGTTGATTTTTGTGGCACCAAATTAAAATTAATATGACCGAAATATATGGTTTGGTTTGATAATATCAACTGAAATATGATCGCCTTTCGAGTTGGTTTCACCAAAGCCATCTATTAGCTAGCCAAGTGATGTTTAAAAATTGAACAACTCCATAAAAAAAAAGTACTGATAATTATTCTTCTTAAGACGTGATTAGTGGCAATCCTGTTTCTTAGATTTCCTGTCCTGATTGACTTAAGAGTTTACATAAAATATCCCCAAACCATAAGGCATGTTTAATGTTATTGGGATCTAGATTAAAAAAAAGATGTTCGATTACACCCCATACACATGATTAATCATTAAACTTTTTTTTAGAGAAGAAGTGGATTAATGTTAGAAATAATATGTAAAAGTCTCAGCTCTTTTCAACAATCACTGTAATATGGGTTTAAAAAAGGAAAAATTCTAACTGTCCAGGGAATTGGCGAGGAAAACAGCGAGGGGGGAACCGTCCATCCTTTCGGGATGTGCGCTTAAAAAATGAAGGCACGCATCCCGAGGAAATGGATGGTCCCCCCTCCCTTACTGTTTTCCTGACCCATTCCCTCGACAATTAGACAAGCTCTTAAAAAAGTCATATATTTCAGAAAATGTACCTTGTGAAGCACTGGAATCCCTTGAATTAATAGATGAAATAACAAAATTATGAGGGCAAAAAAGTGGCAAATTTTAACTAATATAAACTTTTTTTTATCGCAATTGAATTTTCACTATTGTAAACTTTTTTTTGTTCGCAATTGAAAAGTGATTTCTTTAATGAATTTTCTTGTGACGGTCTTTGGTTGATAGAAATTACATCACGTATTTTATCAAAAGAAAAATAAAAATAAATAACAATAATAATTAGGTTTACAAGTATTTCAATCGATAAATTGCGTAAGATACAACCTTTGTCTTGTCACAGTTTGCCACATACGGATTGCTTGCATAAATATTAGTATATAAGTTTTTTTTTTTTTTTATCCTTTAACCCTTCCCAATGCCATCGTCAGGATTCAAATCCTGGAGTTGTCCGCCACAAGTCTACTACTGAACTAGAACCCCATTGATTTAGTATTTAAGTTGAAAATTATGTTTACATTCTTATTTCATTTGTGATGCAGCATAGAACCAATTAAAATTAATTTACCCGTATAAACTATTTTTTAGGTGAGTTTAATTATCTTCTACCATTAGTATCTTTTTGTAGTCCTTCCCTCAAAATAAATACAAAGAATAAACATCATGCGCAAATATGTTAAGAACGCGATTAGGATTTAGGGATGCTTTTGCCGATATCAAATCAAATTCGTGGAATTAATGAAGAATAATTAGCTGTATGTGAATTGTTATTAAATAAAATAAATCCCATGAGGAGCACACATTCTGAATGAGATATGAGTAAAGATTAATAATTAAATACAAAGTGAAGCAATAAACTAAATCAATTTGGTAGAAGGGTTTGTGTTGACCTGCATCATCTTCATAAATTTAATTATATAAGATTTACCACCCATGTATTTTTGTGATATCTAATTCTGACCTCTTTATTGAATGATTCCATCGTCTTATTAATAGTAACCATGTGTTTCGAGCAATATTAATTTAATCCTTATTTTTACGTGAATGGTAATAATTGTTGGAGTATAATCAAAACAATGTATAAATTTATTTGAAATAAATAATATAGCAATACAAGTATTATTTGTATTATAAACTGATTATAACAAAATCAAATAAAATAAATAAATCTACAAACTTGTATTGCAGATTAAGGCTTGTGAAATCATTATCTTGAATTGGCAGAATTGGTACGTCTTGATTTGTGGATATAGGCTCGCGGATGAGCTATGTCTTATAGACAGAATTCGTCCCTACTCAGTGTCGTAGTTTTTTAGGCGTTTG
Source organism: Berberis thunbergii (assembly GCA_003290165.1). Classification (NCBI taxonomy): domain Eukaryota; kingdom Viridiplantae; phylum Streptophyta; class Magnoliopsida; order Ranunculales; family Berberidaceae; genus Berberis; species Berberis thunbergii. The sequence continues at coordinate 19,639 of QNQO01011132.1, read as the reverse complement.
ACTACTAGGATTCAACTATCTAATACCAACACCGTAGCACGAGGGAGTTGGCTCTGGCGAATTTACCGAATGCAATCTCTCTAAAAAATGAAGAATAATGAATAACTCTAGAAAAATTTTAATATATTTGAAACTTGTTTTTCTCTTTAATATGATAGAAATTACATTTTTTCTCTTCAATGTTGATTATTTGTTATACAAATTCCAACAATAACTACAATATGGTATTTTAGATTTATATTAATGTGTAAGGAAATATAATCATCAGTGGAAGTATTATTTTGACAAAAGTTTTTTTTTTTTTTTTGAGAACCATTTATTAATTAATCTGTCATTGAAAAGTAAATATATTAATGTATCAAGCCCAAAACTGATGGACAATGGATGCATAGGACTAACTAACATATTTATTTATCTTCTAGATTTAAAGTTTTATGATTGACTCAGTTCTAAATTTTAATACAACTGGATTTCTTTCGCACTTTTTTAAAATTTTTTAATTATTTTCTATTTTTCAGTGTTCTAAAAAGTGCTAGGCGGACGACGAGCAGGTGCCTAGGCGGTCTTAGATTTTATATTATAATTTTAATAATTTACAAAAGTTAAGCATAATACATTATCAATTACATCCAATTTAATGCCAAGATACATATACAAAATTTAAAAACATGAAAAATTAACAATCAAGAACAAAATTTATTAAAACTCAAATAACTGAAGTTGGTCATGATTAGTACTTTATACAAAGTTGAATTTGTGGGCAAATATCCAAACCTACTCTTTTATTTTTCTTCAAATTGCATGAATAACCTCAGTCATGTTTGATAAAATCTAAATTACTAAAATCGGTACCGACAGATCCTTTGAGAATTCCATTAAGAAATCATCATTTACTACATTTAGACATATATTGAATAAAAAAACAATTAAATTTTTTATTTCTAAAACAGAGAAAAGAAAAATAAAATAAGAGCACAATCAGTATTATTTAAAAAAAAAATTTAAAAACTCGCCCAGACCCCGCCTAGACCGCTTAAACCTGCCTAAACTGCCCAAAACCCGCCCAACCATTAATTTGGACATTTGTCTACCTTCTAGCACCTAGGTTGATTCTTAGAACACTGTTATTTTCAGTGATTCAGTTGTAATTGGCCCAATGTCTAATTTTTTCCTTATGTTTAAACATTTCATTTTTAATTACCTCCATAACATATTTCAAAAATGAATCTCCCTGGATGTCAAGGTAATGAATCTTGATCCTTGATAATGATGTGTTTATTATTATAATTATGTTCTAACTTCGTGAAACATTTACATGATTGTTACTAATTATTTATTCTTTATTTGAGGTGGTGGACTATATTGGGAAGCATTTGCTTACTCAGCTGTCTCTTTTATGTAAGGTTGAAAATCAGATTTGATGGTTCAGTTTTTCATTTAAACCGTGAATCGAACTGATTTTAATCGATTTTAAAAATTTCAAATTGAAACTGAACCGATCATTAACAAAATTGAAAATCAGCCATTCTACAGTGTCTGATATTTTGTGTTTGGTTTATACCTGAATGGTGTCATGCACCTGTTTTGCTGATATGATGACACTTAATATTTATTTTGCCATATCCATCATCCCATTCATCTAAACTCATCATCTCATCCATCAAAACAAATTTTAAATCCCATCATCCCATCAATGGCCAAACCCATCATCCCATCCTTCAAAACTACTTCTATTCTATATTATGCGATTTATTTGGAGGAAGGGCGATTTCAGTGGCTGCAATCTCTTTTGGGCCCTAATTATTTTACATCCCTATTTGGAGGCATGTTTAGGAGATCCTCTCTCCAAACAAATTTTAAATATCACATTAGCAAAAACAGGTTCATAGCACCATTCAGACACACTACACCAAATTGGCACTTTTGTAACATCTCTCAAAACAATATCACTTTTGAGATGTTACAATCCACCAAACAATTTCAAGTCAATATTAAATTTAGTAAAAAAAAAATGAAAAACAGTAACACAAAAAATTGATACAATATGTTGGATTACCATGAATAGTATCACTTTTATTACTATACTCTTCGTGATGATACAATTATTGTATCATTTTGTTTGTGAAAATATATAAAATTGTTAGGTGGATTGTTACATTTCAAAAGTGATACTATTTTGAGAGTTGTTACAAAAATATCAATTTGGTGTAGTGAAATAAACCAGTCACAACAGAATAAGCACTGTAGATTTTTCTACAACAATATTATCAAAGAAATTGCAAGTGTTATCATCATACATATCAATCAAAACTTCTTCTTCTTTTTTCCTGAATTCATTTTAACTTAATAGACTTCCATAAAAATTGTTTGTACTAAACCTAAGATAAAGTATGGTGAACACATCACATAATATAAACAAAACGAATAAGCGCGCAACATCTACAGAGGCGGATATAGTATTTAAACTAACATTAAAAAAATGAATAATTAAATGAAAAGTGTTACTTAATTTATTAATCACTAATTAAAGTCAATGTTTAACCAAGTAGATAGAAAAATTAAATCAACAAAGCCCCTCTAAGTGGATGTGACCTTTCAGGACAAACACATACACCAATCCACCACTTTGATCAAACAGCAAAAGATGGTATCTTGGTAATTTAAAGCAAAACTTTGGTTACCTTTCGAAACCTTTTCATTAACACTTCTTCAACTATAAAAGCTTGAAAGAAGAGCCTTCAATGGTTCATCACTGAGAAATCTTCAGAAGGGCTCCATGAATGGCAATTCTCGTAATTGTCACGAAATGAAAGGTCAAAGAGTCTCCATTCGATATCGATCATCCAAATGTTAAAGATGAAGTTTTTGTTCGAACTCGGGACATGTTTTGCACCTCCGTCCGTACGTTCGGAGGAGGAACATGATACCACCCGGCGCACGGAGGATTACTGTAAGTCTCTTAAGACACTAACATACACAGAGGGGGATCATGTTACTAATAAATCGAAGGCGAAGCTTAACCGGACTAATTCACCCACGGGAGTGGCTCAGTGGAAGCCGTCCTTGTGTGCTATTTCTGAGGACAAAAGCGTCTTTGTGGTTGAGGCTGCCAAGAAAGAACAACGGACGGTCAGATCAGTGGAGAAGGTGGCGGGAAAGGGTGGATCAAAGGCCATGATTCGCTTTCATGATACTAGAGATGATCACAATGATTATCATAAGTAAGTTTTCTTAATTAATATTTTTTTTTTTTTAGAAATAGTTTACTTGAATTTAGAGGTCTAATAAGGAACTTGAAAATAAGTTGGTTTTTTGTGGAGATGATTTTTCGTAAATATTTGTAAAGTTTATACTCTGCTAATGATGAAATTGAACGGTTGAAAATTCTTTGTTGATCGAGAATTTTAAATTTTATTATTTGTTTTTGGATAATTGAATATCGAAGTTACTTTAATAGATTTATTTTATTTTCAGTGAAAATAAAAACAATTTCATTGTTTACTTCAAAATGAACCATTGTGAAAAAGATTTTGACTTCCTTAGCATAAATGATTTCACAATTTCACAAGAGACTATTGTTGGGGTTCAGATTTTTAATCCCATTTGTTAGAGTGACTTGAACCAACTCTAATAATAATAATAATATCTTGTGATCTAAATAAGGATTTCGTTATTAGTTTATACTCTAAATAAGGATTTCGTTGATAACATTGTAATGGTTGGTTAATTGCCAATTAAATTTTGCGAGTAATTCTATTTGTCGAGGATTTGGGCGAGGTTTTGGGCGAGGGAAGTGCGTCGCACGCGAGCGCGCTGACGTGGTGAAAAAAAAAAAAAAAAAAATTGCGAGGGAACTCAAAAATTTGGGCGAAAGAAGAAGAGGGAATGGAAACCTCTTCATCTCCCTCTCTCGCTCCCTCTCCTCTCCCTCTGTGTGTTGCTCCCTCTCCTCTCCCTCTCCTCTCGCTCCCTGTGTCTCTCGAAAGAAGAAGAGGGAATGGAAATTGAAATTTGGGGCAAAGAAGAGGGAGGGAACAAAGCAGAGAAGAAAAAGTGGGTTGAAGCAGAGAATTGAACTCGACAGACCTCGCCACCCTCTCCCCATCATCGAGTCAACCGACCGAAGAAGGCGAAGAGAAGAAGCTTCGTCGTCCCTTCCCTCGCCGAAAAGCTCAGTCTCGAAGAAAATTCGATTTTGCTTTTGATTTTTGGCTCCATCTTCTCCCTCCCCATTGAAGAAGAAGCTTCATCCTCCCTCCCCATTGTCGACTCCACCGAGAGAAGCATCGTGAGAAGAAGCTTGGTTTTGGTTTTTGGCTCCATCGCATCCTCCCTCCCCATCGAAGAAGAAAACCGATTAGCAATTTCGAAGCTTGGTTTTGGTTTTTGGCTCCATCGCACGAAGAAACCAGAGAAGGTAAGTGCCTCTCTCATTCTTCTTCTTGATTTTCTTTTCTTGTGGGGTTCTAGATCTGACAAACTTTTTTTTTTTTTTTTTTTTTTGTATGTGGGTTTTTAGATCTAGGGTTTCAGGGGTTTTCTTGTTTTGCTGAAATGTTTTTGTATGTAAGAAATCAAGAAGAAGAAATCACATAGAAAGGGGAAGAACTTCTATTCACAAGTAGTAAGGTAAAGTGTTTTAAGATAATCGTCAAGTTCTGATTGTGTACCTAAGAACTGCCAAAGTTCTTTCCAGAATATGGATGGTCTACTACAATAGAAGTTTTTAAACTGAGCATATAAAACCTTGTTAACTAGTTGTTGGGAAGTTGCTAAAAACTTCCATTTGATTACCTATGTTCTCTGTGGATGACAGGATATTGAGAAGGAGAAGAGGGGACAAGACCTCCAAAACCTCTTTTGCTCTTCCCAGATGCTTCTCTTCTGGTACTCTTTCTCACTCTTTCTCTTTAATGGCACTATTTCTTCTTCACTTGATTGTAGATATTAACTTTGTTATAGTTATGTTTATTTGGGGTGACTTAGCAAAAAATTTGTGGTTGCTTGAAAATTTCCTTGTTATTCAAATGTACTATGTATGCTGGAAATTTTTGTGTTTGTATCAAAATGTGATTGTTTTCATGGCATTGTGCAGTTTTAGATTGTTTGAAGTATGCCACATCACATGAATGGGTGAAACATGAAGGTCCAGTGGCTACCATTGGCATTACTGACCATGCTCAGGTAATTTATCTTTCTATGCTTTGGGGTTTGCCTAGTTTCACTTGAGCTTCACCGGGCTTTCTTCATTTTACTTGTAGATCAATCTTTGTGGTCTCTTCATGAAATTTCTGCTTTTTAAAGCATTGGGTCTTGCATTGTTTGAAGAAATTTTCAAACTAGGGTTTTGTGTCTTTGAAAAATGTTTTGTATGTTCAAGTGTTTGGTGATGTTTATGATCTGACCAAAAGCTTTTCATTTTGAAATTTCAGCTCTTCACTCATTTGGGTTTTAATTTCGAGGTTTTGGGCAAGGGATGGTGCGTCGCACGTGCCCTCGACTTTGGTTTCAAAAAAAAAAAAAAAAGCGGGAATCTGAAATTCGAAATGAAAAAGCAATTTAAGAGGCAGGGAGGGAACAATCTCCCTCTCCCAAATACACTAGACAACCGATTGATTGTAGCTGTTGTTTTCGTGATTGGGTTGGGTTTTTACACCACAATTTTCATTTTTATGGAGGAGTTGTGGGGTTTCAAGAGCTCAAATGGGTTGTTGAACAATTTGGACTTCACTTGCTCGATTGTCATGTGTGTTGTATCGTTTTTGTACTGTCTTTTTCGTGATCCAGGCCGTCCTCCGTTTGATTACGTACCGAAAATGAGCGAAGAGGATCTTTCGGAACAAGGGTTGAAGAAAAATGTGAGTTTTCTGAATGCCTTCTATTTGTTTGATGTTATGCTTCTATCATTTCTATTGTTTCTGTTTCTGTTTTGATAATGGCCTTGATACTTTTTGAGTCATTCATGTTTTGACTGCTAGAGATGAGAAGAGAGGTATGGAAGCACTTTCAGCTTTCAAGGGCTCTGGATTGTCTAATGTGGTGTTTCATCAACTTGATGTTAGAGATGAGTCTAGTGTTGATTATTTGGCCAAATTTGTGAAAACCCAATTTGGCAGACTTGACATCTTGGTAAGTAAGTGCTTCAAATTGATATATTTGATGTTATAATGTTGTTTTTTGACTTTCATAAGGTGTGAGTGAAATCGAAGATTTTGATTATTGTTATTTTGCTCAAGTTTTAATAGCAGAGACCACACTGCAAAATCATCACAGCTGAAGTATTGAGACTGAAGATGATACTTACAATTTAAGCAAACCCAGATGGAACAAAATGAACACCTAATATAGAGACTTGTATTGGCATTTTAGAAAAGTCACACCTTCAAAGTCTAGTTGAAGATAAAACTAAAACTCCTTAGAAAAACATATCAGTCTAATGCATATGCTTTTGATGCAGCTATCTGGACATGCAACAAATAAGGTACAAGGAGTGATGCAACAAACTTACGAGAAGGCTGAAGAATGCCTTGACACCAACTACTATGGCGTTAAAAGGGTGACACAAGCGCTTCTGCCTCTTCTCAAGCTCTCTCCCTCAGGAGCCAGGATTGTTAATGTTTCTTCTCTTCGATCAGAGCTCAAGGTATGTAACTAGCCTTTTATTACAATAGTTCAAAAACTGGTTTAGAAAATGACAACAAGTACTTCTATTTATTTGTTTGAATGAAGCAGTTTTATGCAAATGATTCTTAGTTTCTACATAATAGTTTTGTGATGAAAATGCCGAAGATTGGGACTAATTTTGTGTGGCTTGTGAAATTTTGCTGGAGAAAGAAGACTTATATTTAGTTCAGTCATCCTACTTCGTTCTCCATTTTTCATTCTGTGAATGCAGGTTTGATTTCATTATAGTTAGTTTTTGAAATATGGCTTGTGTGTTGGATGTGCTAATACTTTTTGGTTCCCTATCAATCCTTAAGAATTACATAACCATGTGACGGTTTGCATGTTAATTCAATTACTATGTAGACTATTCTGTTAGTTTCTGTGACTATTTAATACTACTGGTAAACTTAAATTTTGTAGTTCTACTCACATGAACCAGGAAGACGGCGTTGACTCGGTAACTGTCATTAAAGGTGCTGGTTTTTACCGTCGCACAAAGAGCATGGACTACGTTTTGGATTTCGTGCCACCAAACTATTCGGAAATCCAAAAAACAATTGAATCAGTCAGGTAATTGATTCATCCTGATTAGGAGATTGTACATTATCATATTACTGATCTCATTGGTCCTTATATCTACCTTAATTTTCATGGCCCTTAGATTGTTTGACATAGCTGCTAGTCCTGTGATGCTTTCAACTTTAGAGGACGGAAGCATGGTGAGGGGCCTTGAGGGGATCCCGTGCGAGGGACCTGTTTTATTCGTCAGCTATCACATGTTGATGGGAATGGAGTTGGGTCCGCTTGTGTGCCACTTTCTGGCTAAGAAAAATATTTTATTACGGGGATTGGCACATCCAGTGACTTTTGAAAAGGAAATCGAGCGTGATTCATTGGATCCGTCTTCATTTGACATTATGAGAATAATGGGCGGGGTTCCTGTTTCTGGAAAAAATTTCTATAAGCTTTTCTCAACAAAATCTCATGTGCTTTTGTACCCTGAAGGTGCACGTGAGGCTCTTCATCGAAAGGTAACCATCTATTAAATGTCCTGACATTTTCTTTTATTTCCTGAACCTAATTATGATTTCTAGCTGAACCTATTTACATAAACATGTATGAATTGTTTGTTCTATCTAAAGTTTTTCAATTTTCTATCTACTTGATAGAAAATATTATACTTCAAAAGCTAAAAGTGAAAGAAAACTTATTATTACTTGAGCTCGCTCTGATCAATAATAAAATGCAAACTGCGGAAAAAATTAAATACAATCAAGCATACCTTCAGCAGTCATGTTAATCATGTTGATGCAAGTTGGAGACCATACAAATATATTGGAGAACACACTTCACTTGCCATCAAGAGTGGGAAGAGACTGTTCAATTGGTATGGCTACAGTCATAATAGTAATTCATGCACTGAACTGAAATCTGCTGTCCGTCGAGAATGACTCAACTAAATGATTAAGTGAATGCATAAGTAATGGTAGGACTGCCTAGAGCTAGAGCAAACTAATCAGAATGAATCAACTAAATGATTACAGTGACTGCATAAACAACGTTAGGATTGCCTGGAGCAAACAATTAGGACTAAGAAATGCATAAGATGAACAACGTGAATGCATAAGTAACGTTAGGACCGCCTAAGATATGTCTTTTCTATGATTCTTAGTATGATTCTTAGATTTCTAAGTATTTCTTACCAATTGAAATACTAAGAATCATAGAAATACTATGCACTCTCAAAGAAATACTAAGAAATGTTTCTCTTGTTACAATTGTCACTAAGAAATACTAAGTTAGAGCAATTGTCACAGTATTTCTCTCTATGAAGTCTCTTGTTACAATTGTTACTAAGAAATACTATGACAGAAAGAGAAATTGTCACAGTTGCTATTTCTTGTTACAATTGTCATAGATTTCTCTCTAAGAATCATAGCAATTGTAACAAGAATCCACAAGAGAAATACTTCAATTCAAGACTTCAATTGTAACAAGAATCAACAGTTCAGCCCTCATGAGTTTCTGCAGGCAGTTATGAAAGCTAGTAATAAAAAGTTCAGAATAGGTGCTCAGTCTGATCCAGTTGAATTCATGTCTTGGCTTCTGAAAACATTGCATAAAGATCTTAGAAGTTCAAAGATTTTCTTGGTTTGATTTATTTATTGATTCTCCATCTCAATTTGGTTTGTATACTTGTGCTCATAATCTGATGCAAATCTCTTATTGAACATATCAGATAACCCAGCTGATGAGTTTGTAGCCACGCTCATCAGCAATAGAACTGCCCATAAATCATCTTCTTTCACGGACAATCCATGTCTTGGCTGCATTGCTTTACAGTACATAAAAGCATACCAAGGGCAATGCAGTGATGTGGATGACAAGAAGCCTGCGGATGCTGACTTTGCTCAGACCTTTGCACCAAACTGTGGTGTCCAAGTTACAACGCTGGCCCCAATCACTGGCCGACTACTTGGCTGCCAATCCAAATATGTCAGTGCTTCAGAAGCATTCTCTAGTTTTCTTATTCATGACCAGAAGAGCTTGGACATATTGTACAATAAGAACCATACTAAAGTAGGAGCAGCTGTGAGTGGCAGTGACGGAGGCTCCCCATATTTATGGTGCATTTTATTCAGCAGTGGCAAACCCAACAGTAGCTTTGTTTTAGATGGTGGTTTGGCAAAGGTTCAAGGGCCCTGGGTGTTATAGTGGAACTGATGATGACTCTAGTTCTGCTAATCGATCTCGAAGCAACCTATTGTTGTACGCTATTGGGCTCTCTATTGCAGTGGCTTATGCCTTTGGATTGTGATCATTTTGTGTCAGGAATTTGAGTTGCTTCGGCTTGTTGTTGTGCATCAAATTGGTTTCTGTATTCTTAAAGCAATTGAGAGTTTTCACGCGAACATTTTGATAGTGTTAACGTTCAACATGAGTACAACACCTCAACATAACTAAGTTCATCGTAGCATAAAGAGACCAGAATCCGATTGCTAGTTGTGCTTCCAATTAAAATACTATCAAGTACTGGCATGTCCAGAAAATTTAACTGAGCTTAATAGTGCTTTGTTACTTCATGTGACTGAACACAGGAACCTTACATGCTCTCACATACATTATAATAAGTTCAGAACCAAGGTTAAAGTTTATCATGGCAGTGATGGAAAATTTTGAGACTTTCGGGCTTCTGTTCACTCATATCTAGTGCCATGGCAGACTCTTGTTGCTGGACATTGAAGGATTCAACAGTCAAGGGCAGTTTGCATCATACTTGTTTTCCTTGAACAAAAACTGCATGCCATGCAATGTGCAAGTCGATCTTTGTGAAAATGTATTACATCATAAAAGTATTACTGCAACAAGTTTTCATACATGCTAGACCACCTGCAATGCCATATCTTAGAAAACTAAAACCCAGGTTAAAAGAAAGGCAACATTACTGAAAGTCAATAACATATTTGATGGAAATACAGAAGGTCAATATATATTTGCAAGGTAAACGACTTCTATAATACCAGTAATAATGTTATACACCTTGTACAGTAAAATTTTAAAAGAAAATGTTCTATTGTCAAAAAACCCTCATAGCACAAAGCGAAACATGTTAGAGATTATTGGAACAAAAATAACACCCTATGGTTACATCTTGACGCACTAACCTGAAGAAATTACTGATTTTCTTTGGATCGCCTGATTAGGAAAATCATGGGATATTCAAACGCCCGACACTAGTCTAATGTGATACATCAAAAACAAATTATCATACATCATTGGCACAAACACTAACAAAATGGCGTGTTTGTGTTTACGCGAGTGTGTTTTCTTCATGAATAGAAACTTCAATTCTGCTGCTCATAAATCTGCATGTAAGCCTCAGAAAGTGCAACCATTTGAGGAAGAGTTTCTGCACGTGGAGGTCCTGCAAACACAGAAATCTGTTCAGTCCTAGTATATCAGGTCAGTTCTTATCAATAAATCATTCAGTTCTTATCAATTTGTCACAGTGATAATGAAATCCATAGCTAATGACAACACAAGCTAAAACTTTAACAGCTAAACTGAAATGAAACTCACTACTGCTGGTAAACCAAAAACGAAATTAAAAAAGACATATCATGGTTTCCACTAAGAATCTATGACAGAAACCAAAGAGCAAAATCACTTCACTCACTCAGTCTCCTCACATGGCTATGGAGTATCGACTGCAAGATAATGGTAGTTTTCATTTTTTTCCTATGAGTAAATGGTACCATAAGCCATAAGTTGTAGAGGAGGGACTCAAAAGAACAAAGACCCGCACATTCTTTCAATCTCATCTTTTGCAACCGCAGTCGGAAGAGGTTTTTTTACGATTTGACTAATATTCACAATGTGTAGACATTTGATGTATGACTATGCTCACCACTCTCAAAGCTTTCTCCAAGAACTCCAATCAATGACACTTTATCTCCATTGATCAATAAAAAAAGAAAATTTTTTAGAGAATCAGATTAAAAACATTTTGTTAAATATATACTGTAAGAAATATTTTTTGCAAGATGGTACAGGTGAGCCAATACATGGGTATAAGTGTCCGCTGACTAGCTGAGTTTTTAAATTTAAGGACTTCTTCCGACGCATCATAAAATGCGGCAATAACATAGTATAACATGGGGAGCAAACAAGGTTATTTGACAAAAAAACACATCGATTGCAGTATTTCAGACAATAAAGTAATGCAAAACATAGTAGTTACCTTAGCAACTGCCTTGGGAGGGTACTCTCCCCTAGTCTTTGATCTATACACTGTCTCACTTTGTCTTCACTAAGTCTTGGTGTGGCCTAAAATGTTCAAAATTTCCAGAAATTAGCATCCAACATAGTGAGAACACAAGATATTAATTTCTATGTTAAAGCATGCAGATACATACCCATGTCACAAGACTCTGCTGCCCCCTCGGAAATGTATGATCAACAGGTTTACGGCCAGTTAAGAGCTCCAACAGGACAACTCCAAAGCTGTAGACATCACTCTTTGAATTCAGTTGTCCAGTCATTGCATATCTGCAATATCATAAACAACAAGACTTCGAGTTAATGTTTGAAAGAATTAAGTATGCAGCCAACTAGACTTTTAGTACCAAAGGCGCTCGCCTTGGCGGCTTAAGACTACATTTTATTTGCTTATTTATTTAATATTTTTTAGCATGGCATCTTGCCTTTTGCTCAAGGTGCAAGGTTGGCGAGGCGCCGACAGGCTACGCTTCGCCTCGCCTAGCACCCAAGACTACAAAGGCTTAATGAAGATCTATGTATATCAATTTCTACTTAACAAGTAGTCATTGGTTTGTATGCATGTATTTATTAGGTATATAGATACATTGCCATCAGGACCATATTTCCTTGGTCTCCCCCTCTTTCTCTTCACAGGCTCTCCTGATTGCAATCCTATTGGCACACTCACATTCATCCCATGATGGGAAATTGCAGAAGATGACTCTATCTGAAATGTAGACCCTCCCATATTTGATTGAACTGGTATATGTTGCTGACTCGACAACGGTCGAAAACCCGACGGACTATGCATCCCGGTCGGTGGCCCTCCTGACCCTGATCCTGTTCCACTTCCAGGTATCCCTCCTCTCTGCTGCATATAGTAACCTCCCAGCCCTTGTAACGCCATACCTTCCCTCCCATCCATGCATTTACTTTGAAAAATAAGCAGAAATCTAAATATATTTGTTCGAAATTAAAACCCAAATGAGTGAAGAGCTGAAATTTCAAAATGAAAAGCTTTTGGTCAGATCATAAACATCACCAAACACTTGAACATACAAAACATTTTTCAAAGACACAAAACCCTAGTTTGAAAATTTCTTCAAACAATGCAAGACCCAATGCTTTAAAAAGCAGAAATTTCATGAAGAGACCACAAAGATTGATCTACAAGTAAAATGAAGAAAGCCCGGTGAAGCTCAAGTGAAACTAGGCAAACCCCAAAGCATAGAAAGATAAATTACCTGAGCATGGTCAGTAATGCCAATGGTAGCCACTGGACCTTCATGTTTCACCCATTCATGTGATGTGGCATACTTCAAACAATCTAAAACTGCACAATGCCATGAAAACAATCACATTTTGATACAAACACAAAAATTTCCAGCATACATAGTACATTTGAATAACAAGGAAATTTTCAAGCAACCACAAATTTTTTGCTAAGTCACCCCAAATAAACATAACTATAACAAAGTTAATATCTACAATCAAGTGAAGAAGAAATAGTGCCATTAAAGAGAAAGAGTGAGAAAGAGTACCAGAAGAGAAGCATCTGGGAAGAGCAAAAGAGGTTTTGGAGGTCTTGTCCCCTCTTCTCCTTCTCAATATCCTGTCATCCACAGAGAACATAGGTAATCAAATGGAAGTTTTTAGCAACTTCCCAACAACTAGTTAACAAGGTTTTATATGCTCAGTTTAAAAACTTCTATTGTAGTAGACCATCCATATTCTGGAAAGAACTTTGGCAGTTTTTAGGTACACAATCAGAACTTGACGATTATCTTAAAACACTTTACCTTACTACTTGTGAATAGAAGTTCTTCCCCTTTCTATGTGATTTCTTCTTCTTGATTTCTTACATACAAAAACATTTCAGCAAAACAAGAAAACCCCTGAAACCCTAGATCTAAAAACCCACATACAAAAAAAAAAAAAAAAAAAAAAGTTTGTCAGATCTAGAACCCCACAAGAAGAAATCAAGAAGAATCAAGAAGAAGAATGAGAGAGGCACTTACCTTCTCTGGTTTCTTCGTGCGATGGAGCCAAAAACCAAAACCAAGCTTCGAAATTGCTAATCGGTTTTCTTCTTCGATGGGGAGGGAGGATGCGATGGAGCCAAAAACCAAAACCAAGCTTCTTCTCACGATGCTTCTCTCGGTGGAGTCGACAATGGGGAGGGAGGATGAAGCTTCTTCTTCAATGGGGAGGGAGAAGATGGAGCCAAAAATCAAAAGCAAAATCGAATTTTCTTCGAGACTGAGCTTTTCGGCGAGGGAAGGGACGACGAAGCTTCTTCTCTTCGCCTTCTTCGGTCGGTTGACTCGATGATGGGGAGAGGGTGGCGAGGTCTGTCGAGTTCAATTCTCTGCTTCAACCCACTTTTTCTTCTCTGCTTTGTTCCCTCCCTCTTCTTTGCCCCAAATTTCAATTTCCATTCCCTCTTCTTCTTTCGAGAGACACAGGGAGCGAGAGGAGAGGGAGAGGAGAGGGAGCAACACACAGAGGGAGAGGAGAGGGAGCGAGAGAGGGAGATGAAGAGGTTTCCATTCCCTCTTCTTCTTTCGCCCAAATTTTGAGTTCCCTCGCAATTTTTATTTTTTTTTTTTTCACCACGTCAGCGCGCTCGCGTGCGACGCACTTCCCTCGCCCAAAACCTCGCCCAAATCCTCGACAAATAGAATTACTCAAATTTTGCATCGATGTTCCTCTTTTTTTTTCAGGCACTCTCCGGCTCAGCCAGTGTTTCCGACATTTACTCCAGCCGCGTTTTTCTTTTAACTGGGGTGACCTTATATTGGATCCCCAATTTGTAATGGAATAGATGTAACGAAATCAAAGATTTCAGTCTTCTTAATAAAATACGGAGCTTTTCTAGCTGGCCTGGGTTGACTGCCTGGGTGAGTGAATTTACACTTTTGCTCTCTCCTTTTTAAACACTTTTTTCAAAAAGGTTGTTAAAGAGGGGGGGCAAAGGTGTAAATTCGCACCCCCAGGCAGTCAACCCAGGCCATTTAGAATTTCTGTAAAATACGATATGTAAAATTATTACATATTGTGATCTCAAATTTTATTTTATTTTTGGTTTACCATCAAGTCAATATAACTTATGCTGTTTAATTATACTAATTAAAAGGGATTTCTATTAAATTGTCAACTTCTCTAAAAGTTTAAGCTAATAGAGATGGTATATCTAGTATATATCAAAATCAAGGTCTATGGATGGATGGAGTGGACTTCTAGTATCAAAACACCATGTTAAATGGTCAACTTCTCTCAAAATTTAATCTGATAAAAATGACATATCTAACATAAATCAATGTCTAAATCTACGAAATGAATGGAATTGACTTCTAGTGTCAGTAGTTTCAAAGTTGTTCAATGACACTAGAGAAGATTGTAATATCAAAAGGACACATGAAAATTTGTATTTTGAGCATGTTTGCTAAAACTAAAACCCATTTAAGTAGATACATAATGCTTAAATCAAATGGAACCCTGAATGTCGCATGTAACAGCCGAGAAATTTTTCTGTATTTAGAAAAAACATGTTTGAAGCTTTTGGAACCCTGAATGTTGCATGTCACAGCCGAGAAATTTTTCTGTATTTAGAAAAAAATACTTTAAACCATGTTTGAAGCTTTTGATCACATAATTGAATATTTGGAACACTTACAATTTTCAGTATTTTACTATTTAGTAAGAAGCAAAATCTTATGAGTGACCGTAGCAAATTAGCAATACAGCTAGTAATGGTTATTTCGGTGTATTTCAAAACGCACCTCACAATTGAAGGGATGTTTTGTCACATAAAATGATCGAAACCCACATACTAAATTAGGTGGCCATCAAATAATCTGCACTTTTTCACATGTTTTCTCCATAAAGATTCAGTCATGAACTCATGAAAAAAAATTGGATCCCTAACCAATTGGATACCTTAATGGTGGACACCACTGGTTTGTAGTACCTCAATTCCAATTTAAGTAAAAGTGCAAAACAATAGCCCTAGATCTTAAATCTTAGGCAACTTTATACTTCAACGACCTTTATCAACTAACCATCCCATGTATTTCATGGGATACACCAATTGGATTGTTTAGGTTAACATCAACATGATAAAGAGTTTAAAGAAAATGATACAATGACATGGGTTTAGCGAAAAGTTAATGATAATTACTTAACTAGCTAGAATAGTAATGTAAACTCGTTCTTCTACACATTACAGTGAATTAGTCGTAAAAATTAGAAATACACAATATTTTTGTGTCAATTTGGCAAACCAAGAGGATGTCATGATTGTCCTAAGAGACCGTCGTGGCCTCTTGGGATACAAAGCTGTTGATCTCCTTGAGCCATGGATTGATGCACATTCCATTACCAATTCTTAGAAAGTTTTTGATGAGACCAAATCACTACCCTAATTAAACTACTATAGGAGGATCCTCTGCAGACTAACAGCAATTTGGTGAGTCAAGATACTTAATTTCCTTTGTTTTGTCTCAGCACAGAGCCCTATCCTTTGGACAATGGTCGCAGAATGGACAAGATACTTAAATCAGAGCATTGTTCTAAAAGACGCTAGGCGGTGATGCTCTAAAAAATGCTAGGCGGTGAACGGGTGGCGAGCATGTGCCTAACGCCTAAGCGATTTTTGGTTTTTTATTACAACTTTAATAATTTACAAATGTTTAGTATAATACCTTATCAATTACATCCAATTTAATGTCAAGATACACATGAAAAATTAACAATCATGAACAAAATTTATTAAAACTCAAATGAGTGAAGTTGGTACTGATGGGTATTTTATATATAGTTAAATTTGTGGACAAATATCCAAACCTACTCTTATATTTTTCTTCAAATTGTATGAATGACCTCAGTCATGTTTGATAAAATCTACATTACTAAAATTGGTACCAACAAATCCTTTGAGAATTCCATTAAGTAATCATCATTTGCTACATTCAGCCATAAACTGAATAAAAAAAAAACAATTAAATTGTTTCTTTCCAAAAAAGGGAAAGGAAAAATAAATAAGAACACAATCAACCTTATTAACAAAAAAAAAAACTGCCTACACCGCTCAGACTGCCTAGACCGCCCAAAACCCGCCTAGGCGCCTACCCGATTTTTCACCCCGGCCAACCATTAATTTGGTCGTTTCTCTAACGCCTAGCGCCTAGGTCATTTTTTAAAACACTGAATTGAGACGGTAAGACTGGGTTGTGGCAATGAACCAAGTTTCAAATTTGGCTTCCCGGCACTATAGACCAGTGCAAAATGAGGACCGGACAATCTAGAGAACCTAATAAAACGTAAGCACAGACCATACAATGCCATACAAAATAGATCTCTGACATAAGAAACTCTGACACACCAGCAGCACAACTATCCACCCTAATCTACCATAACTGAAAACCAGTCTTTATCACAAACTGATCAAAGGACTCACCAGTCAGACCGAACTCTGTTTTCCTAAAGACGAACACAAATGAGCTGTTGAATTCAATAGCAAAAGAGATAAAGGGAGACAAAACTAGTTTAGGAATACAACACTAGGATAATGACCAGGACAAGATGATGTATGCACACAACAAGTTGGTGGCTTCAGTAAAGCATTGAACAAGGGGCACCCAAGCTCTTTTCTGCAGATCCAGAATTGAATTGGAAAACCACAGGTGCCACAAATCACACTCACCAATTCAACTTAATTGCTGAGCGTCTGTAAAGTTTCTCTCATGGATTAATTCGTGTTAAGACTATATATAATACATGATTAGGCAGGATAATCTATGATCAAAGGTTAACTAATCAGAACATAAATATATCTAATCTGGAAGACGGAATCTCATGATCAAAGAATGGTATCAAATCTCTAAATATATGTCAGTAAAACCTAAAATAGAAGTAAAAACAAAATAATTACCAACTAATATCCTTTTTCATATGCAGCATGCACTTCACACACTTCATGGGTATAAAAGAAAAACCAAATCCTCCATCAAATTTCTGGATGAAACTGAGGAATTGCCTGTAACACAAGTATTGACCGAAGAATCAAAACAGGCACTCCGTTGTCTCAACATCCAGTAACCATTGATCTTGTCATGGCTTGGGGCGGACCTGGATAAATGGTTTTTTTGATGTTCAGTAACCATTGATCTTGTGGTGCCTTGGGGCAGACCCTGGATAAAATTCACGTGTATCTGTCAGCCGAGAAAAGGGTATCTGGTTCCGGCCAGGTAAGCCCCTCAACCCAGAATCGGCTGTCTTTGCATCAGATTTGGACCTTGAGAATGTTTTCGCCAGTTCCAAGGCAGAAGTTGCTTTTCCATGCAGGCCTGGGACATCAGGTTCTGCTGCTTTTGGTGGCTCAATGGGCTTGCGCCAAGTCTCAGGCTCAGGCCTGCGCTCCTGCTGGGGCTGCTTCTCAATCTCCCTACTGTTCCTCCAATTCTCATTGCGCCAGGATCCCCTCGTCTCAGTCTTCTCAGGATCTGAACGGTGAACCCTCTGCTCCATTTTCCCAGGATCAGTATGATGGTCTTTTCTCTCAGCATCCTTCCCAGTCCTTTGGTCATGAGGAAAATTCTCAGACCTGTCACTATATCGAGGAGTCTGTATCACAACCTCTGGCTTTGACTCCGTTTTTGGATGGTCATGCTTTGTCCTTCAATAAGCCAACAGGTGACATTAAGAAAATAGTCAATGAAAATTAAAATGTAAGCCACAATGAATTTAAAATACAGTATATCTACTATCAGTAACAGAGAATGATAAGCACAAGGGATTAAAAAATATCATTGCTATGCAAATTTAGTTTCATTAAGATAGAAGAAATACGAAATCCTACACAGTATATATATTATAGTAACTATCCAACCAAATGCCCCGACCACCATATAAAAGGTGGTGTGTGTGGAAGCAGGGGAAATCAGCAGAAGGGACGAGGACTGTATTAACTAATGACTGATAACAAGATTGACATTAAGAGCATCCACAATAGTTAGTTCTATTATTTTAATTAGATTTAACCAAAGTTTCATTAAATACAAAAATATGTTAATTACGGAACTAAAATACATAATGCAGCAACCTACTTAAACAAAAACACTCGAGAATAAATTACATAATAAACGAAATACAAAAGTGATATAACAAGCTCAAGACTTTTGCATGTGGTACTCTTAATATCCCATAACATGTTAAAACTACCAAGCATTACCAACTTTCATTCATATAAAAGGCTCGAGCATGCTGCATTTGTTTACAGTCAAGGTGACTTTAGTCATAAACGCGTCTGGTACTTTTGCAAGGTCATTCATAGCCATCCCAACTACAGGTAATCGACATTATAGTGATTTCTTCACCCTATGTGGATTACCAACAACTTCCACATACATTTGGTATTTAACAAGAATGATTTCCCACAACGAAGTGTTTTTTGAATGATCGGACCTTCAATGGTTTTGAAGTAATGCAAGGTCTTCCTTATAGTTGTAATTAGTTATACGATCAATTCCAAATTTCGAAATATTTCGACCGATGAATATATTTCAAATTTCGAATTGCCAACGGACATATTGTGATTTTCAAACATTCTCCCCAACGGAGATATTTCAAATTTCAAAAACTCTAGCTAATTTAAAGTGCATCCAGCACACTAGTTGACAGTCACTTGCATTTCTTCATCTAAATCACGACGGCTCATTCAAATACAACCGTCTTTCTGGAAATCACAACTAGCAACCATTCCTTAAAGTGAAGAAGGTTCATCTGATTCTCAACTACCTCCCTAACCAACCTTAGATCACAACCCTTGGATGCAACCAACTCCAATGCCTCAATCACAGTTTGCTAGTCATTATTTGAATGTCACCTCCACCAATGCCTCTCTCAGATGAGCCCAACGCCCCTCTAACCCAGTCAAACACAACCTCAATGTAGTTCAATTGAATGTTAGTTGAGATATGAATGAAGGGAAATGGTTCTAGATGCAGTTTAAATTGACAAATAAAATATCCACTGGGAGGAAGCTTGTAAATTTTAAATATAGGCGTTTGGGAAGAATATTTCAAATTTTGAAATATATCCGTTGTGGAGAATATTTTGAAAATCTCAATATATCCGCTGGCTAGAATATTTAATATTTGAAATATATTTTACTCTGCCAGTTTTGAAATATATACATTGGTCAGAATCTTTC